>ML809508.1:182027-203505 GCA_009831015.1 Picea engelmannii | reverse complement strand
TTAACCATTCAAAAGAACATTTCCTCACACATGAACATTTAAAAGAAGAAGCATAAAACTTAGCACATAATTTATTTGGCATATTTTAACACATGAAGCAAGGTCCTGTAAAGTTTATTTTAATGAAGTAGAGGGTGCTTGCATAGCATAACAAGTCAGCCTTCTATTTTCAGATCATGCAATAAGGAGAGAACCCAGAAAAAATCCAAGACAAGATCGCAAACCACCATATGCTCATGCTTAAAAACAATTAAATTCCCAGAGGCCTGATCCCCTTAGAAAGGTTGTTTGACCAGGATGACATACCTTTAAAGTCTACCTTACATCCTCAACCCGAATAAGTTGAACACTATAATGTAGGAACTAACGAAGATCCAAAAATTGTCAATATATCTAAGTACCTTCCGGCCCAAATGAAAAGTAAGTACACCAAGTTGCTTAGGTAGTACAAAGATATTTTTGCTTGTTCTTATGATGATATGAAAACTTATGATACCTTTGTTATTGAACATAAGATTCCTATAAAACATGGTATTGAACCTTTCAGATAGAAACTTAGACAGATAAACCCTATTCTCCTGCCAATGATAGAAAGGGAAGTCAAGAAACTTCTCGATGGAAAAATTATCGTTCCACTCAGGTATTTCGAATGGCCAGTGAATTTAGTCCCCGTTAGAAAGAAAAATGGAGAAATAAGGCTCTGTGTGTATTTCAGAAACTTAAATCGATAATCCCTCAAAGACAACTACCCACTCCCGAAAATGGAACATGTCCTAGAAAAGGTAGTTGGAGCTAATAGGATGTCCATGATTGATGGTTTTTTTGTATACAATCAAATCATTGTCCATGAAGACGACAAAGAAAAGACTGCATTTACCACTCCGTGGGGAAATTTTATGTACGATGAAATGCCATTTGGTTTGATGAATGCAGGGGATACTTTTCAGAGAGCGATGGACATTGCGTTTTTTGGTGAGAAAGACAAATTCATTGTTATTTATCTTGATGATTTGACATTTTTTTCTAACTCTGATGCAAAACATCTGCTACACCTTAGGAAGACCTTAAAAAATGTAGAAATTTCAGTTTGTCTCTTAATCCCAAGAAATCACATTTCACTATGTAAGAAGGTAAGCTATTGGGTCATATAGTATCAAAAGAAGGAATCAAGGTCGACCCTAAATGATTTGAGGATATAGACACAGTTAATATTCCTAGGAACATAAAATAAATTCAATCTTTTTTAGGAAAGATAAATTTTTTGAGAAGATTCATTCCCAATTTTGTTGAAATAATTAAAATGATTACAGATATGTTGAAGAAATACAATGAAGTGAAATGGGCTGCTGAAGCTAAAGCATCATTCGAGTGCATCAATAAAGCTATAGGGGAAGCACCTGTGCTAAAAAGTCCAGACTATACAAAGGAATTCCTGATATTCTCATTCGCTTTTGAACATACTGTTGCAGCAGTACTCCTGCAAAAGAATGAGGAAGGATTTCGAGCAACCAATAGCATTCTTCAGCAAAAGCCTCAGGGATGCATAATTAAGATATGATATACTTGAGAAACAAGCATACACAATGGTGAAGGATCTCAAGGCCTTCATAACATATGTACTGCATTCCAAAATAATCGCTTACGTGCCAAAAAATGCTATCAAAGACATCTTGGTTCAACCGGACAATGATGGAAGAAAAAGTCAATGGTTGGATAAAATTCAAGAGTTTGATCTAGAAGTGAAGCCGATTAAGTTAGTTAAAGATCAAGGCCTGACGAAGCTTTTAGACAAATCAAATTTCAGAACGCTCGGGATAAAAAATATCGAATTTCACGAATCCCTCCTGGATATAGAAGAAATTAATAATCATGATCCTACTGTTTGAATTGAAGATAAGTTTTCCGCCTCTACCTAGTATCATGACATTATTACATAACTCCTTACTCTTCAGTGCCCAGATGACATGACTCCATCTAAAGCAAGAACTTTGAAGTTGCACACAATTAAATATTGTATTATTGATGGTCGACTGTACTGGAAAGACCCCCTAGGTTTCTTGTTATGTTTCCTAACAGAGTCTGAAACAAAAGGCGTGATCGATGAATTCCATGAAGGAGTGTGCAGGGGACACCATTCTTGGAGAGAAACGACCTACAAGATTTAAGGGCTAGATATTACTGGCCAAAGTTATTCACCGATGTGAACTTGAGATTCAGGGCCTATAATTCATGCAAACTGTTCAATGGCAAGAAGAAGCTCCCTGCCCTACCTTTGATCCTAGTAAAAGATGAATCCCCTTTTCAAAATGGGGCCTGGAATTCATCGGAGAAATTCATATGCAATCAAACACTCAACATAGATGGATTTTAACCTCTACTGATTAATTCATGAAGTGGGTAGAATCCATTCTGACTCAGAATGCTACAGATTCAGTAGTAATAAACTTCTTCGAAGAGAACATCCTATCGATATTTGGTTTTCCTCGGAAAATAGTCACTAACAATGCCCAAGCTTTCAAATCTATGGCGATGGTCAATTTCTGCCAAAAATACAACATTGTGTTCAGACATTCTACAACCTATTATCCTTAGGTGAATGAGTTGGCCAAATTGTCTAACAAGAGCCCGATGACTATAATAAAAAAAGTGTTGAAAGAAAATAAAAAGGCTTGGAACATCCACCTGAAATACGCCTTATGGGAGAACCGAATCAACACCAAGAAATCAATAGGTATGTCCCCTTTCCAATTGGTTTATGGTATTGATGTTGTCCTTCCTATTAATCTTGCTCTTCCTGTGATGAAGCTCTGGAAAGATGAAAACAAAGAGACAAATGACGTTACAAGAAGGATAAATCAAATAATTGAAGTTAAGAAAAATAGGGCGGAAGTAGATGATAAACTTCAAAAGTACCAAGATAATATGAAGGCCCTTTCGATAAAAAAGCTAAAGATAGGGAGTTTCTCCCCTACGATCTAGTTTTGAAGTGGGATGCTAGGAAAGAAGATGTGAGAAAACATGGCAATTTCAACCATCTCTGGTTGGGACCATTCAGAATTGTAGCTACTGAGGGACAAAATCCCTTCTTACTGGAAAATCTCGATGGAAAAATTATTGATGCTCCTATCAATGGGCGTTACCTAAAACATTTTATGCAGTAGTCATATTTTAGATTCCCATTGTATATATCAGTTTGGATCGACGTCCATTTTTCATTTTTCAAATTGCAATTTTTCCTTTCTGTTGTAAATTCTCCGAGTCATTTTATAGTTCGTTGTAAATAAAACATGTTTACTTGCTATCATCAAAGAAGAATATAAAAGTGTCTGTATCACATACCATCTCTATTCTATAGAATTTTCTGACACCTCCCATTTTGTCCCTGTCCATAATACTTACTGTCAGACAAGAGATAAGGATGCACCAGAATCCAACACTCATTTTTCAAAACATTCGTTTTCTCTCAAAATAGGTGATAAATTAATGATATGATTGATTGAAAATACAAAGGAAATCTGAGGTATGAACTCCTACCCTGACTGTTTCAACTAAAGAAAATATTTTCGAACGTAAAGAAGATTTCACTCATGATAAGGTTATCACCTGATCAAGAACCAGAGAAGTATAAATTTACAACTTAGAGTGTCATACTAAGAAATTCTAAAGCCTTCCCTGAAATATTAAAAATGAAATAAAAAATAAAATAAGAATAAAAAGGGCTTGAAAGGAAGTTCGAGAATCAATAAACAAACTTGTGTGAGAATGAGATTATTTTGTGTCTAGCCCTATGATTCCTCGTTTTGTTTTATTTTTCCTATTCCTGAGCTTTATATTCACTTCTGGTTTTCGCTGCCTTTCCTTAGTATTCATAGAAAGAAATAATTGCACCTTGACTCTGAAAACTTAAAAACATATCTATGAAACAAGATTAGATGAAAATATTTATGTTCCTTTGATTTTAACTGAAAGAAAGTATGGCTAGGATAATCCTAATAACTTTATCTCTTCTATCAGATTTTAACTTAACCAATTCGCTCAAGGTCGATCCCTGAAAATCAAAATCCCTATAAAATATTCTCTATAGGCGAAGGTGTATTGAAGATTGGGAGAAAATTAGTTTCAAAGTATATCTAAATATTTTTGTGACAGACCTTCCTGTTAATATTTTAAGAAGATATCATCCCTTGTATGATACATAAAGATTGATTGCCCCCACTTCAAAATATTAAAATAAAAGACAGATGGTGAAAGGAAATTCATAATTTCATTTCCCCCATCTTGTCCAAAGATATGATGAAAGGAAATTCATGTAATGATTTCCCTCATCTCAACAAAATGTGAAAGTGCTAATTGAAGTGGTGAAGGGAAATTCAATGGGAGAAGTAGATAACTCCACCAGGGTACTGAACAGGCTCGCTAGAAGTGAAACAATATCTATGATATCTTTATGGCTGTCATATATATCTACAAAACATACTTTGATATCTAATTCTCTTTACAGTAATATTTACATTCCGAACCAACGAGGGATTCCCTAAATAAATTGTTACATCCACTTAACCTTGATGCGAACGAAGTAGGTCGAAGTTTGATATTTTAGTTAAAGATGTTTTGATTATCTTAAATAGATCCAGACTCAGTTTTAGGAAAGGGAAATTTTAAATAGCCTAACTTGAGATCAATAATCAGGGGTGTTTTGAAGGTTTTCTGAGATTTGGTTGAAGTTTAATTTTTCTCCGTATGATTAATTCCTAAAAGTTTTTCCCAAAAATGAAATAATGACTCCATTTTCCCAATAAAGGCACTCAGTCTATTGTTCTTCCATGTCTCACAGGGAGACGCGATCCCCAGATGGAGCCTATGTTGGAACACATACAATTTTGAACTTTTGAGCCCTATACTTTTCACCTCATAAAAATATAATTATGCCCAAAGAAAATGAAAAATTGGTAAATGACATTTTAATTTTAAATCAAATTCATTTGCTGGTTGGTTAATAATAAGTCACACACGATATTCTTCGTTGTTGAGTTTTTCCTTTTGATCAAATGATCCTAATACCTCCGGAGTTTTGGAGCCACCTGAATTTTAAAGAGGTAAATCTCTAATGGTCACTTTAGAGCTCCGTGCTTAAGATGTTTCAATAAGTCTTAACAATAAAAACTCTGAAACCTGAAGGTGTCTACTCAAAACTTTTCCTAAACATTTTTAAAGGCACAAGTCGTAGGACACATGTACCTTTCAAGTCTTTTCTGAGTTGACACGTAGCACCCATTTTTGACATTTTCATTGGAGGATTCACACGATGCCAAATAATACATGTCACCTCCCTTTCCTCGACATGTCAGAATGACCTAGTCTATGACACGTCACTACGAGAGATGATCCTTTGGGATTTTAACAAAGAATGAATTCATGAATAATTGAAATATCAAAATTCTGAAGTATTAAATGTTAACTAATTAAGTTAATCATGATCAAAAGATAATTAATGACTTCATAGTTCAGATTTCTGACGTTTTCCCTGAATAGTATTCTAAACTTTTTGAAGTCTGAATTTTCGAAACACTCCAAGTTAAATGCAATTAATTAGGACGTAAAATAAATTACTAGATAATTAATTGCTTCGCGTTTCGGGTTCCGGGAAGTCCCTCTCGAGATACATTAAAATTCCCAGAAGCCCGAACCCCCGAAACGCTTGAAGTTAACACAACATATTAAACATGATTAATTAAAGTTTTAGAAGTGATTATTCAGAGATTAATCTTTTCGCGGATTCAGGATTCGGGAGGTTCCCACTCTGTCACATCGAAAACTCCCAAACACGAACCATCGAAGTATTGATGGCATTTATTACTAGTTAAGGATAATGATTCAAACGCGGATTGTGGATCGCTAGGTAGACTTTCCTATCAATGTTAATAAATTTTCCATCAATGAAGCTATACAAAAACCGATGAATCTGTTTTGAATAAAAGTACTTCAATTTCTAATTCATTTTCACCTTTTTCAATTAGCAAGTTTTATCTATTTGAAAGATTCATGGATTTTATCTGCAATAGGTAACTTCACCCTATCTCCTTAGAAGTTATGGTGCCACAAAAAATGACGAAAAATCCTGATGTGGCAGGCGAGGATTCAAACCCAAATGCGGACGTTCTGTTAGACACCACACCACGAGCCACAAACACTATTAAATCTTGGATGTAGGTGTTTGATGTTATAGAGAGTGAAATCATCAACTGACCAGAGGACTCTTCCAAATAAGAGGAAGACACTTATACATCTAAACTCAGAGCTATAGCGTAGTCAGAGCTGCACAAAATAACAACATGACTGAGACTCATGACTTATAACGACATGATATGTTGGGCCTTGGAGCACATTGACATCCAGACCAAGAGCATCGTCAACCATCAGAAGGTTTTTGTCATCTTTTTTCGACTGGAACATATGCAAGTAATGTATAAACTCTCCCCTAATCCTAGATATACATTCAATGCTGCATTCATTTTGGAGTTCGAGAAAAAGGAGTGCATCTAGTATGCCAGGAAMTGTCCCRATATAATCAATTCTTGGTGGGGGCACCCAGAGAGATTCAAAACCAACACTCATGGTATATATGCCACAACATATTTGGAMACTCATATGGTGTATGTAGCCATGATTCTATGTTGATTTTTTGGGAAGAAGAGCCCTATGCATTTCTCGGTGGAATGGGTATCCATCATGCATGAGGTAGAAGAGGGTTTCACTTTCAATTGGGCCAAAATGATGTCCGATAAYTTGGCCAAAGGGATTACTGAATATAAAACAACAAAKTCAAAAGGATAGCCTACTCCATTTTACATGTCAACATATATCATGGATGCCATCAATTTCATGACACCTTTTCCATTGATGAATTGGAGATGGACCCCGATCAGTGCCAAGCCCATTCATTTCTACCATTCCAAGCTATGGGAAGAAAAATCCAAGGATTTATTTTATGAAATCTATCACTATATTGTGGTTCCTGTTCATATAGCTCTGTATGGTCACCCACCTCCTCGAATTTCAAACAAGATTATGGAAAACCTGGGTAAGCTAGCAGATTGGTTTATTGGGGAGAACTTCTCCTACATTAGGGTTTTTTTGTGCTTGGTTCCTTCCCATGCTCTCCCACGATTTTTATCAGACCGACTGGTATGCAGAGAAGTGGCCTACTAGATAGTAACATGAGGCATAAGCAAATTGATGAAGGAAGTACATAAAAAGGTATGGCCGACTTTCCCTATTCAGGTTGGCATGTTTTCATTACTAGATTTCGGTCACTCCAAAGTGTAGGCTGCGGCTCTGGAAGAGGTCAAATTGGTTGACATCGAGTACAAAAGAAAAGATCCACATAAGATTGTGGAAAACCACCTAGCCCAGTTCAACATGAAACAATATATGCAAGAAAACTCCTCATATGAAAAAATATGCATGGGAGTTAGATCTTATGAGGAGGTGCAGGACATATTCCAAACCCTGCCCCCATATCAACAAGCTAGTTTTATCAGTTTTCAAAAGAAAATGAGAAATGGTAAACCAAAGGTACTACAAGGAGAGAAAATAACCACTCCCTCTTCTTAAGAAGCCAGGCCTACAGGTTCTGAATCAAGTCACTCTGGTAAACATAAAGTTGAGGAAACCCTGAAGAGCTCAGAGGTATTGATACAGAAATTAGAAGCATCATTTTTAGGCTAGCTAATCCCCCTGGAAAAATCTCAACTCGAAGATTTCCTAAAGCAGGGAAAAAATGCACCTCCTTTGTCACCAACTACGCCTGGAGGCACCTCAAATACAACAAAACAACAACAGTCTATGGGGATTGGTACTCCCATTACATCATTGACACTTCTGCAATACAACTTTGGAAATCCTAAATCCGAAATTGTTTTTGTAGATGATCTTACCCCCATATTGCCCGAAGATATGTCTCCTTCGTATTTCTTCTTTAGTAGAAAATGAAAGGCCATCGTGAAAAGTTAATCACACCAGAAATATGGAGTGATAACTAAAAGGCAGAGAATGGTGTATGACGGGAATGATCACGATGATCTATAATTCATGAAAGAAGTTGCAGGTTCGTTAGGTGCTTTTTCCACTGGTAATCAATGGTCTGTGGATAATTTGGCCGAACAACTGTGAAAAAAGTGCCTATTGGTAGAGAACTTGAAAATTCAAATACATGCCATGGAACAGACTATGATGAACAAGATGATTCAAGACTTCGAGCAAATTAGAGCTCATGATCGACAAAAAATCCAACAACTTCAGGACAACCTTGAGGAGCTCCATCAGAGTTCACAAACAAACCGAGGATTTCTCACTTAGCTTGATGAATTGATAAAAAAATTGCAAGTTATATTGGACCTAACCGAAGGTACCATGATAGATATATTGACCTTCCAAACTCAAGCACCGGAGATAATTGAGAAGCTAGAAATTTCCCAGCAGGACCTTTTTCTGAAGGTAGATGCCATCCAAAAGTGCTACCAGGTAGTAGACCTTTCTTTGAAGGACATTTATGTCAAGGAAAGAGAATCTCTCTCATTCTGAGCTAGGTTTCAAGAAGATATCATATTGGTGCATAAAGATAATGTCCCCAATTTTCCTCTACTCTCTCCTTCTGAAAAATTACGAGGTGATATGGCCCTAAAGGTCTGGGAAACAAATTTGGCAAAGAGAAAAAGATTAGCTAGGGAGGTAAAGGATGCTTTCCTGGAAGCATTGTCATTATTAGACAAGAAGCTAATTGATTTTTAGGGAAGTAATATTTTAGAATCCCTGGGGAAAATTGATATTGAAATGAACCAACCAAATTCCATAAAGAGAAAAGAAGAAACTCTAACAACCATTCAGGAAATGAACCAAATTGATGTTCTTAAGATCAATAAATGGCTAGTGAGTCCAAGCTCACAGTTCCAAGCCACAACTCAGGAAGTAAAAAGGATACAAGAAAAGTTGCCTCAGTTAGAAAGGAAATTATTCACTTTTGAGGTAAATGAAACAATTGAGCCCTCAAGGTTCGTGGTGGAATTATTGGATAGATGCAACCAATGTATTGAACATGGAAAAACAAGCATAGCTGGAAGAAAATAAGAAAACATGCACAATTCCCTTTCTTTTTACCCTCCCTACCTCTCACCTTCCTACAACCACTTATGTCATTCACTCACATTCTAATCTCCACTTATCCCCAATTCATCATCAAACACTTGTTCCATTGTCATTCTTCCCACAAATGATTACTTTTTATTATGCCCATTATACATTCCTTGAAGAGCCATGCAGTGCTACTCATCTGATTATCAATCCTCCCTGGTATCAAGTGTGATCCATTGCATTGTTGAACATATCTAGAGGGATAGATGGAAACACAACTAAAACGGCCAAGACAGTATGCCGAATTATTAAGGAGATTGTACGACAACTATGTTTAGCCTAAATGACTAAGTAAAAGAGGCGTTTTTCCAAGCAGATAAAGAGACATAGGAGAACACCAACAGAGCTTATCATATTTTACACACTATTGTCTTATTCAGATATATGCTATTTTAATAAAATATTGTAAGAAGTCCAACCGTTTTATGTTGTGACAGTTTTTGTATAAGTACATAGATTCAAGATCTATTCAAGGTAGATTCTTGATGGATGTAATAGAGAAAACTCTCCTTTTTGAGTATTAATACAAGTGTAGACAAAGATTCCATTTTTGTTCAGTTTGAGTTATGTTTTTCCTCCATATTTTCATTTCTCTGAATTTCTTGATATAATTCCTTTAAAAGCGATTGATCACAATTTAGTATTACAACTACTTTGATCACATTATATCAACAATTCATTAGGTAAGAAGTTTTTCTTTTGTATTTATTGTAAGTAAAGCAAGACCTGCAAGCTGTTTGAATTACTGCATTTCACATCCTGTTAAAGGGTGCGCTCTCTACTTTTCTTCCACTACAAACAAGGTGAGACTCATCTACAATTGATGCCTACCTTTGTTTAACAATTTTGTAATTTTCCTTCACACTATTTGATATTACAATTGTGACTCAAACAACGGAATACGACCTCTGTACTGTCCTATTATTAATTTCATTTAAGGATCATTTCTTATATAAATAAAGGTAGAAAAAAAACTCTTTTAAAACATTCACTTTAAACACTCCTGATGCCTGACATTAATCTTTGAGCCTTAAGTTTAAACTCAGGAACAACAATCAGGTTGACAAATAAGGGAAATGTAGAAATGAGGAAGAATCCTTAGGGAAACTATGGTCCTATTTATGCACAACTCATGGAATGTTTCCTTGCATGTGTACTCTGATGGTAGGGGGTGGATACCCACTGCATCAAGTGTTCTTCAATATTCCATCATTATCATGTATCCTTCTTCCCCTATATAAGGTTGGGAAAACAATTTTTTGTTACCTTTGAATGGTTCACCATTTAATTGAGAAATAATTGTTGTCACACATGAATCATTTCGATTGCATCCATGTTCTCGCCAAACATGCTAATGTTCAACCTATCACTCTCAAAGGTAACGCCACCTCCCTTACATATTCATTCCTCCTCCTTCACTCTCGCAACTCATAATTTACCTATTATATGCTTCTATCTAGTTGTTTAATACTAAGTTATGTGTTTAATATTAATATTAATATAAGTGATGACTATGTATGTGGCAATGGTAATGGCAATTTGGAAAAATTTGTTAGAAGGGAACAAGGACTTTTTCCAAGACTATTTCTTTTTATTTCAAGGAAAACCTCATGGAAACCCTTCAAGTATTTTTCCATGATGCATGGATGGTAAATGGGATAAGTCGACCTTGATTAGTTAGCCTAAAAATAAGGGGATAAATATTTCAAACCTTTTTTTAAGGAAAACCTCATAGAAACCCTCTGAGTACTTTTCCATGATCAATGGATGGTAAATGGTGTAAGTCGAATATGATTATGAAGCCTAATCCCGAGGGGATTAAGAGAGTCAAACACATGACCTATTGATATTTAACAAAGGGATATCACATCTAGTTCATAACTACTTGAACTAACCTTTGAGGCTATTTCGAACATATTTTCTATGCATGAGATCTCACCCATTTGTAGATGGGCCCCATTACAATCCTCATTCCCATTCTCTTCAAAAAGGGATATTGCACTATATAAGATTCAACCATGATACACTATTGAATCATTACAGTGCAAATGTCCTTTTTTGTTACTAACTTTAAAATTTCAATATCTCTAAACCATTTCATTTTAGGAAGAAGTTGCAACACTTATTGTTTGTTTTGAAATTTCAATAGACACTAAGGGAAGACATTGCTCTCTTATAAATTCATAGTTGTGGCATGCCATTTTTTTTTTTTGTGAATTTGAAACATTCAACATTCTTGTGCTTTGTATTGTAATATATTTATTCTTTGTGGAGGATCCTTATTGAAATTTTGAATTCATGGCATCCAACAACCACATAATAAAGTCAACCTTTAACTTTGTAGCATGATATTAGGATATCTAGCTACATAATAAAGTCATATTTTGACTTTATTGCATGCCATTAGGATGTACAAAATCATAATTGAGTTCATTTGGTGGTAGGGGAACAATGGATTTTCTAATTTGCCTTTATGTTATATATACACCTTTGTGAGTTCAGTTTTATAGAATATGTATGCAATTTAGTGATGTTTTGGGGAATTTTTTTTTCATGGTCTGGTATAGTTGCACAACAAAATGAAGTTGAGTGTGGAACTATTGAGAAACATTCTACAAATGTAACACTCCCAACCCCTAAATACCTTTTTCTAGGGATGGGGCATCACATTTTTTCTCTTCATGACTATCTCAAATCCTAATTCGTGGATCTTCACAAGTTATTGCTCGTCATGAGCTTTCTAATGGTCACCAACACACTAAAATCCAAGCTTGGGTCTATAATTTATGGCCTCCTGAAGCTACCCAGGGCATTATTAGCTGGAGTCTTCGGCGTTTGGCGTTGAACATACCATTTTCCTAATCCCCAAATTCCCGAGATCTCGCTACGTGGCCTTAGCCATTCAATGGTCAGTAATCGACAGCCAAAGTATTACTTTTTTCAGTGATCGACAACTGCCATTGAATGTTCAACATTTAGAAATTGGTGGTCTTCGTTGAGAATTCCTTTTTACCATACTATGCCCAAACTCCTGAACTCCCGAAATTTCACCACGTGGCCTTCGCCCTTCGGCATTCGACGTTCGACGTTTTATGTTGGACGTTCCTAAATTGTATCTCACCCTAAAAATCTTGAATGCTTGAAGTTATCCCAACTCCTGGAGTCCTGTATACATCACCCGACACATTGGCCAAGCGGGCACGAACCAGGAATTGACACATGACAAGAGTCGAGGGTGACACATGTCATTCTATAACATGCATAATGGGTATGTGAATTGTCCAAAACTGTGTGACACATGGCACACGTAATGAGGTCCACATCACATCGAATGAAATCATCAAGCCACGTCATCATAGTCTGATAACTGCTCAGTCCTTCAATACAATGGCCTGTAAGATTCCACATAGATCCATAGATCTATTGTTTTCATTACTTCGCGACTTCAGGCTTCAGAGCTTACCAACTCCTCATGTCACGAATTCCCCAAAGAGCTAACTCTCCAGAGTCTCTAATCTGGTGCCAAGTGTCCTCATCCTACCAAACATCGAGATTCACTTCAGTTCTCGTGACTTCAGTAGTTTCATACTTCATAAACTCTTGGCCTACTTCCTTTGTAGTACAAAGTATCCAGACTACGAAATCATGTGCCTCATATCCACTCATCCAATGATCCTAGTTTAACGATCAACACTTGGTGGGGGATGAGTAGGGCCAAAGTGTCGCTCCATGATGCATTCTTGGTTAGTTGGGTAGTTGAAGGTGGGTCCCTTAGATAGATGGCTTGGAAGGATCTTGTAGGATCTGAGGATCGACTGTCCACTTCACTTCGAAAATTCGGTGCGTGTCTCTCATCTTTCCATCTGTACCACACCATATCTATCGCCATGTGTACCTAACATTTATGACCAAGAATTACTATGGCTTGCAAATATTTTGGGAAAACTCGTGCATTTCTAAATCACCGAATGCCCGAACTCCCAGATAACTATGGATCAGTGGACACATTCCCTCCATTATCAACGGTCTAGATTAACTCCACAACTTAATCATTTAGGAGTTGTAGTGATAGACCACTCCTAATCCCGCAAAGTAGAACTTCGCCAAAGCTCTTAACACTTACCTTCCTACGTCCAATCTAATGGCTGGTACAAGTCTACCTTTGATCCCCAGATCGACGACCCTCGTTGATTCATGACTTTGGCCTTCGAATATTTTTGAGGATTGTGGAGTCACTAGTCCCGAAGTCCTGAAAGAGCTAGCCCCTTTTTGGACTAGCATAGGGTTTCCAGACCCTGGTCACATGGATACTTTGGATATTCTAAGGGCTAAGCGCTAATACTTTAGCAAAAATTGGGTTAAGGACATGGGAATGATCCCTCGGTCAGATGGGTGGTTAGTCTGAAGGGAAACACTCTTCTCCCATAGAGAGGAACTTGACATTCTCGCTAAGGCAAATTCAAAGAATCAACAAGACTTAGTTGTTTAGGTTATTCATACCCACGACTCTCCTGCAGAATCATATCCCATGAACCTCTAACAACTAAACTGAGATAAATCAAAGATCATATAGATATAAAAGTATACATAAAACATGGATAATTTCTAATAACTATTAAAATACTAAAAGACTTAATCATAAACACAAACCTTTCATTATCACATCCAATATATTATATAGAGGATGAAATTACTTATCGAAACTAGAAAATGTGAAGCAACCGTTGAAAGGGGTGCTCGTTTCCTCCCAACCATAGGAACATTCACTCATGAAAAATTTACCACTGGCCACCCCCGAGCTAGACCATGATTCTTTGAGAGAGATTCTTTCTCTTTTCTCCACAACAGTCAGAGACAAAGGTTACTCTCCGCCTCCCACAGGAACTGGGTGTCTGGTTTTCTCTATTATGAGCAAGGAGGCCTGCACGAGTACTTCCTCAGTCACTCATCAACCCCATTTATTATCTTGTAGCCAAACCATGTCCATGGATTCTTCCATCCAAAACAAGCTTACTGCTCAACTTTTCCTTTCAACTTTTGAGTCGAAGTACCCTTTTCCTTCTCTTCTCGGGAGAGTGTTTTATCTACTATGTTGTATGGCAGATCTATCTCTGTCCCCAAATTACCTCATTTCTTTCCTTCCTCAACAAGGTTGTGTGGGTCTAAATCCCAATTCATGGTCAGGCCTAGAAGCCTTACAAATGGGTACCCTATCCCATATCCTCATTAACTCTTGAGGATGGCCTTCCAACTACCATCCTGACTGGTAATTCATTTATGGGTGAGAGGATTGTTGAGAAATTACACCTCGTAGGTACTGGTCCAGTGAGGGTCATCTAAACCATTCTTGGTTTCCCCTCACCATATCTCTCATAGCATCCATGGTCTATCTTGGAAAACTTTCCCCCCTTTCAACCGTTATTCAACACATATCAAATTTTTATTAGTAACAAAAAATTCATACATTGACCCTTTTATACAAAGGTTCATCAAATCAAACATTCACACATATTTAGTTCACCTTAGTCTCTTGGCCATTTATAGTTATATTTACAAGTTGGGGGAAACAATGGTATTACAATCCCCTCCCCCTTAAAGGAACATCATCCTTGATGCTCTATCTACCGATGTTATCTGTATGTACATAAGTAAACAAAAATGGATATGCATGTCTCATGGCATCCTCCATTTCCCATGTAGCCTCATCTAGGCCAAAGTGTTTCCACTGTAACTTGAATTGTGAAAATGTTATGTTTCTGAGTGGGGTTTCCTTCTTGTCTATTTTGCATTGAGGTTCTGGAAGTAATTCTCCCTCGGGTTCCACTTGAATCCCAAACCAATAAATAATATGACTAGAATCATGTACATACTTCTTTAATAAATAAACATGGAAAATATTATGTGCCTTTACTATGGGAGGGAGTTCTAGCCGATAGGCTACTGGTCCCACTCTATCCAAAAATTCAAAGGGTCCACAATACCGAGGTGCCAGCTTGGCACAAGATCCCATCCTCAAGGAGATTCTCTTGGGTCTAACTCAGAGATACAGATGATCCCCTACTTTTAACTCTCTAGGAGTCCTTTTCAGGTCTGCATAACTCTTTTGTCTATCCCGGGATATATTCATATTTTTCCTGATCCGAACCACTTGCTATTCCATTTCCTTTAGCATATCTGGCCCGATTGTAACTCTGTCTACTAGGTTGTTCTAGGTGATTGGAATGTTGGATTTCCTTCCATAAAGGGCTTCAAAAGGAATCATTTTTAATAACTCTTGATATCCATTTTTGTAAGAAAATTCTACTAGTGGTAGGTAGTCCTCCCTCTTCTTGGGTTGATGCATTACATGTATCCTCAACATGTCTTCTAATACTTGATTTAAACTTTCTGTCTTCCCATTATTTTGAGGGTGATAGGTTGTATTAAAGAGCAATTTGGTTTCAAAACCAACAAACAAAGATTTCCAAAAGTTTGAAGTAAACTTCGTATCTCTGTTAGATATAATTTCCTTAGGCATGCCATGCAGTCTGAATATATCTTTCATGAAGATGATAGAAATATCTATTTCCTTTCAAGTTGACTTGACCGGTATCAAGTGAGCAACTTGGCTTAGTTTTTCCACAACTACCATGATGACATCATTCTATTTGGTTGATCTTGGTAATCATGTGATGAAATCCATGGATATGGTTTCCCATTTCCATTCGGGAATCGGTAGGGGCTGTAATATCCCTGCTGGGTACCGGTGCTCTGTCTTGACTTGCTGACACTCTAAACACTTAGCTAAGTAATCAACTATGTCCTTTTTCAATACAGGCCAATAAAATAGTTTCCTAGTGGTCGCGATCATTTTCTGATAACCATGATGACCAACATATGATCTTTTGTGTAGTTCATCCATTATGAACCTCTTCAAGTTGTCACAAACTGGGATATATAGTCTTCCCTTGTAAGTCAACAAGTCATCATTAAGCATCCGATAACCTTCATACTTCAGCCCCGCGGGCTCTTTCTTTAGGTATGATGTCACAGTCTTGAAAAATGCATCTGTTTCTTGTGCAATTTTGACCCTCTCTTTAATGTATGATTCAATGGTGCTTACAAATGCCAAGTGAACTACTTCCATACTTCTACTAAGGGAATCAACCAACATTTTCTCCTTTTCTTTGATATGTTTGATTTCAAAATCAAACTCACTAAGGAGAGCCATCCACCTAGCTTGTCTCACATTGATTTTCGGTTGGCCAAACAAATACCTCAATCCACTATGGTCTGTCATAAATACAAATATCCTACCTAGGAGATAATGTCTCCACATTTTCAAAGAATGCACTATAGAAACCAATTCCATATCATGGGTTACATAATTGACTTCATTCTCATTCAATTTTCTAGATTCATAGCAAATCACATGTCCTTCTTGCATAAGGAATCCTCCGAGCCCTTCCTTGAAGGCATTTGTACACACATGGAAGTCTTAGTTTGGGTCTGCAATCTTCAACACAGGTGCATTAGTTAGAAGGTATTTCATCTCTTGAAATATTTCTTCACATTCTTATGTCCAAATGAATTTAACCCCCTTTTTGTTAAGGGAGGTGATTGTGAAACCAACCATGGAGAATCCTCATATGAATATCCTATAGTATCCTGCCATGCCCATAAAGGATATGATATCAGATACATCCTTTGGGGTAGGCCAATCCATGATGGCTTTAATATTTCCATGGTCAACTGCCACTCCTTCCTTAGAAATAACATGGCCTAGGTAGTGGACTTGTTTCTAGAAAAAGTCACAATTATTGAGCTTAACATAGAGTTGATGTTCTCTTAGTACCTGGAGTACTAGCTTGATATGTTCTTCATGATATTCTCTATTCTTGGAATAGATTAGGATATCATAAATGAAAACCAACATAAACCTATAGAAGAAATTTTTGAATATGTTATTCATTAAGCACATGAAAGTGGTTGGTGCATTGGTAAGCCCAATTGGCACCACCACAAATTCATAGTGCCCATATCTTGTCCTAAGGGTTTTCTTGTGGATATCTTCATCTTTAATTCATACCTAATGGTATCTAGACCTCAAGTCAATCTTGGAGAATATGGTAGCACCCGTTAATTGGTCAAACACATCATTGATCCTTGGCAAGGGATACTTATTCTTGATGGTAATCTTATTGAGTTGTCTATAATCTATGCACAGTCTGGGTGTTTCATCTTTATTTTTCACAAACAAGGTTGGTGCTTCCCATGGAGACACACTAGGTTGAATGTAGCCATTGTCCCACATATACTTTAGCTATAATTTGATCTCAACTAGCTCTGGTGTACTCATTCTATAAGGTGTTCTAGACATTGGCACTTCTCATGGTACAATTTCTATTGAAAAGTCAATATCCCTTCTTGGAGGTAGACCTAGTACCTCTTATGGGAATACATATTTATATTCTCTTAATATGGGATGGTTCTCTAGGTTGGGTTTGTCATTCTCAACAATGTTTAGTACTTGTATTGTATACAAGGGACATCCCTTTCTGCAATACTTCTTCACTTGGAGGGATGATATTTGTCTCACTGAGACATGCTTTTGAATCCCTTGTAGGGTTACCCTTCTTCCTTCTTCATTTTCACACTCCAAAGTTTTTATGTAACAGTCCAACTTGGTTTTGTGGGAAACCAAACCATCCATGCCAATCAACAAGTCATAAGATCCTAGAGGAAGTATGTTTAGGTTTACTTGGGTGGGAAACCCACTCATGACAAATTGGCATGCTGGTATGAACTCTACTACTTTTCTTTTGGTTCCAGTGGCTAGTTGTACCAGCCATGATTTAACATGTTTAACTTGTTGCAATTTACTTTTCTTGACAATTTGAGGGGAAACATAACTCAAATTAGAACCAGGGTCAATTAAAATGGAAACATGATGGTTGGAAATCATACCTTCCATATCCATCATTGAAGCTTGATGGTCATCTTATCTATCATCCAAGGCTACATAAATTTGTGGCAGGCTCCTAGCCACATCATTGACTGTGGTAGCCTCTTGGATGTTGTATACCCTCCCAGGGTTCTATTGCCTATGCGAACAACCCCTTAGAAGATGTTCCTCTCCACAACCCCAACATTTCAAGGGTTCTCTCTTTGTGTTATTAGTCTTACTTGGAGCTTCTCTGAATGGTGTATTCCCACTCTGGGAGGGAAAATTTTGCTGATACATGCTTCTGGAAGGAAGACTCATCCTAGAGATCGTACTAGGGTTCTTAAATCTCGAGGGTTTAAAACCCTTCTTCTTGAATCCCAATTTGTTTTTCTTCTTCCAGTTTTCATGGGGTTCTGTCTTACTCTTGAATTTCTCATAGCAATACCTTTCTTTTCGAATAGTATATTCTAAGGTATTTGGCTCATCAAAATCAATCTTGTCCCTGTAGAACTGAGGTAATCCACTAATAAATCATCACATATTTACCTTTCCATCCTTTATATAGGGAACATACCTCATCAGCTCAAGAAATTTGTTGATATACTCATTTATGGTGAGTTGTCCTAGCTTGAGTTCATAGAACTCCTTAGTATTTCCATCAAAGTAATTTTATGACAGGTACTTCTTCTTGAAGTATTTCTCAAATTGTTTCCATGACAAGTCCTTCTCATGGACTCTTTTCACATCCCTAAGGTCCTCCCACCAAATGGAAGCTTTCCCATTCATGTTAAAAATGGATATCTGAGCCTTTAAGTTTTCAGAGTAGTCATGGAATCTGAAGTACTTCTTCAAGCTGAGTAGCCAAACTTCATATTATCCACCTTCTTAATATATCCATAGAAGGTGGGTGGTTTGGATTTATTGAATTCTTTAGGGTCACGACTCTTGGAATGTTTCCTCTTCTTTCCTCTTGTCTGAGAATGGGAACTAGTTTTTCCACTGGAAGACTCCTTGGAGTGGTCAATGTTGTCACAAGAGTAATATTCCATTGAATGTCTATTGGATCCATGATGGGCCTTCTTTGAGGTACTCCTCTTGGTGTGGACACTTTCAAGACCATGCTTCCGTGTCTCAAGTGGACTTGGAGTTTTCTTATTATGATGTTTGTCCACTTGACTGGCAGCTGGACCATGTTGCAGTTGCCTTTGTATATCTGATAGGCTTTGCAGTAGGAATGCATTAATTTATTTCTAATTTTCTTGCTCCTTGATCAACCTCTGATTTTCATCCTTATAACTCTATAATTCTGCCATGAGGCTTCTTACAGTTTCGGCCAAATTTGGAGGGGTTTCCACCACCCTCCTTTCATCAGATTCTTCCTCTCTATTGTGGGAGCTCTCCCCCAACTTCTGATGTGTCACCATCCTTTACATTTTAGTTCTCATGTTATTCAACAACTACTTGAGTGTTGATAAAACATTTTCTGTTAGTTACTAATCTACCAATTCATGAACAACACATATCATTGCAAGGTGAGGTCAGTTCTTTATTTGGAAACATTAGCAACCTACAGTGCATAATTCCAAAACATCTATAAATAATATAAGGTTTTGTTCCTCTCTTAAGTAGAGGTTCAAACATGTTTCTTATAGAAGGGGGGTAGGGTAGGGTGCTACCCCATAAGTTCTCTAATAATTGTTTTATGCGACTCATGCATGAGCCCAAGCATGCCAAGTGCTGTTTCCATGCTCTGATACTAATTTGTAACATACCCAACCCATAAATACCCTTTTGTAGGGATGGGGCATCAAATTTTTTCTCTTCATGACTATCTCAAATCACAATTCATCGATCTTCGTTGGTTACTACTCATCATGAGCTTTCTAATGGTCACCACCACACTTAAATCTGAGATTGGGTTTGTAAGTTATGGACTCCCGAAGCTACCCAGGGAATTATCAGTTGGAGTCTTCAATGTTTGATGTTCAACATACCATTTTCCTGATCCCCTAAGTCCCAAGATCTGGCCACGTGGCCTTATCCATTCGACGATCGATAATTTGCGGTCAAAGTCTTACTTTTTTTGGCGTTTCAACGATCGATGAATGTCATTGAAGGTTCAGTGTTCGACGATCATTGATATCCATTGAGCATTCCTTTTTACCATACTATGCCCAAAATCCCAAACTCTTGAAATTTCACCGCGTGGCCTTGGCCCTTCGACGTTTGGTGTTTTATGTTGGACATTCCTAAATTGTAGCATTCCCCAAAAATCCTAAACTCCCGAAGTTATCCCAACTCTCGGAGTCCCGTATACATCACCCGCCACATTGGCTAGGCATGCACGAAACAGGAACTGACACGCAGCGAGGGTCAAGGGATGACATGTTTCCTCGATAGGGGGTGACATGTGTCATTCTATAACATGCATAATGGGTATGTGAATCATCTAAAACTGGGTGACACATGGATCATGTAATGCAGGTCCACGTCACATTTAATGATGTCATCAAGACATGTCATCATAGACTGATAATTGCTCAGTCCTTCAATCTAATGGTCCATAAGATTCCACGTAGATCCATAGATATATGGTTCTCATTACTTCACGACTCTGGGATTCAAATATTTCCAACTCCTCACGTCACGAATTCCCCGAAGAGATAATTCTCTGGAGTCTCTAATATGGCGCCAAGTGTCTATTGAGCTCTCAACACACCCTAAAAAAGTCTTTGCCAAACTCTTCTTTTTGGGTACGACTTATTGTTTATTTTGGAACAATGTTGTTTCTGCTTATCTTTGTTTTCTACAATTTCTCCTTGATTATTTAAAAGTTTCCCTAAACATGTCAAAACCATCGCAACTTAAAAGGAGTAACATTTGACTAAAGAATCAACCACTAAGTCGTTTCACTTGATGTGTCCAAATTTCGACACCCGAAAGAATCAGAGGTGAAAGAAAATCGTCCTAGAAAACTAAAAACGCCGATCGTCGGTTTTCGTCGGCATCGGTAAACGGGGAGTTGTTCTTTCGTGATAAGCATTGCACTTGAAAGTTGTCGATGACCGACTTCATTCAGCATCGGTGAAACGCAAAATGAAATAGTCGTTTGCGGAGAAAGGGAGGAATCGCCGATGGCCGATCCCGTAAAAATATTTTGGTGTCGACGATTTTTTATTTTCTAAGGAGTATCAACGAAGAATCCCATAGCTTGGTGCCGATCCCCGACTTCCCCTTTCAGAAAATGACACGATGGGATGTTTTATCTCTAAATATACACTAGATACGATGCATTTTATTGATCGATTAATTCCAAGATAACGCATCAGTCTCTAGTTCGTGTGCAGAGCCCAATGACCATTT
>ML809508.1:109517-120391 GCA_009831015.1 Picea engelmannii | reverse complement strand
GCTAGCGATTGGCCAATGGGGCGAACCCCTATAGGGTTATTAAATGGCTAATAGGAGAAATTCCCAATAGGGCCAGAGAATAGCCAATGAGAAATGACCCCATTGCGCGATAGGGTGGAATATAGGTGGTGAAGAGGGAAACGCGACAAGGTGGTCGTCATGACAGGAAGGGCCACACTTCACACACCCCACTATTCCAGAACCCGTCCCCCATTAAAGGAAGAATGGTAAGGGGGGTCCGGAATCCACTTGTGCACCATTGATCGGGGTGAGTTAATATCGATCATTCGAGATTTGCGCGTCCAATTCCGGACCCCCCCCCCCTTAAAGGAAGAATGGCAAGGGGTCTCCGGAATGCATCCTCAGCCGTAGATCTGGACGGGTGGACTCTGGCCATCCAGATCTGCTCGCCGCTTATCCTAAAGCATATTCATGTCCTGGCTTAAGTTGACATCTCATCCCCACATCTAACGGTCATTACAGACCCAGATATCCTCTGAAATAATCTCACCCATTCATCGGGGTTTCGAACATCACAATGTCCAAATGCATAAACATTTTTTCCTCGGAATCCCCGATATCTCGATATGACGTCAGCTTCCACTAGTCCCCTGGGCTATATCGTTTGGTCCACACAACCTCCCTCTAAATGACTGCAATCATACCACCTATTGGGGCTTCAGGGTTTCAAGTGCTGAAATGCATTTTCCCACGGGATTGTCGATCCATCGAATCCCGATTCTCCGCTATGCTGACAACTGGCCCGCAATGGCACTTTCCTCCTCATCAGGGTTTTGGACTTCACGATTCCAAATTGCATAAACACCTTTTCACCGGGATTCCCGATATCCCGATGACCCAAATGCTGATAGACGACTTCCTGTCGGGACTTTCCCCGACGGTTTCGATTGCTGCCACGCATCCTCCTTTGATGGACGGTCTTGGTTAACTCTTAGGATTTCATGACTTCTGATGTCCTAGACACCTTGTCCCTAGGACTCGTGAAATGCCAAACTCCAACTCCCTTCAGATCTTTGACACGCGTCCCAAGTGAATGGATGGTTCAGGTCACTCCTTGTGTTTTCGAGACTTCTGATGTCCTGACTTTCATGACCTCAAGAACTCCGATTTACCGAATGTCGATATCCCAATGTCTAGTGCCCTAATCTCCGGAATGGATGATCGCGTGACACGCATCCTCTCTCAAATGGACGTCTCACAACTGCTCTGAGGTTTCCACCATGGAAAGTCCCGATCCCTTGTCAACAGGTATCCCAATTTCGCGATTCCCGATTTCCTGAAATGGGAGATCTCGTGACGCGTGGCCTTCATTAATAGGACAACTCAGATCTATCCTGGGGTTTCCACCATGGAAAGTCCCGATCCCTTGTCAATAGGTATCCTGATTTCGCGATTCCTGATTTCCCGAAATGGGAGATCTCGCGATGCGTAGCCTCCGTTAATCGTATGGCTCAGATCTATCCCGGGGTTTTTCTCCCCTATACACTCGGATCTTAACCCTCGCATAACTCCTGACATATCCAACGACTGTCAGGTTTTTCAGCTGAGATTTGACGGCTCAGACAACTTCCTAACTTGCAGGTTTCCCACTATTTCCTAAACGTGGAGAGATCCACGATCCGAATACTCTCATGAACCTTGGGGATCTATGGTCCTAAACTCTTTGCTACCCATGAAGACACAGGAAAACAAAGGGGTAAGGAATTTGACCCCCTACTTTTTCCTACAAATCTAACGGTCGTGGGTGACCACAGATTCCCCGACGAAATATCGTTCGTTGATTAATACCTATCAGGTTAAGGTACTTAACTTTCCAGCTTCCTCTTACCAAATCTAATGGTCATGAATGACCACAGATTTCCCGATGGAATCTCCTCCGTCGATTCGTTACTTCATCCTTATACTTCCATCTCGGGTTTTTCAAGAGGGTCATTCCTCTTTGTGCAGGGTTACTAAGGCCTTACGCCTTAACATTCACTTTCCCGGTTCTTGATGGGCTTCTCAAGGAAGGTATCTCTATGGGGAGGTTCACTCAGGGTGCTATCTGAGGCAGATAAGGGTACCGTCCACCCGAGATCCAGACATGAAGTCTAAATTAGATCAGGACGCATGTAAATAACAATTCATGAGGACATATGCCATATATAGTCTCTTCCATACAAATATACAACTACTAGTACTGATCAAAACATCCTACACACATTTTTGCAATGAATTCATTCACAGTTTCATAGCTTATGGGCATAATCATCAGAATAAACATATATATATATATTTCAAGATGCCAGAGGTAAAACACTTATAAGAAATAACACCAGGAGTCAAGCAACTGCTAAGAGGGGTGCTCATTTCCACCCAACCATAGGCTTAGCGACTCCCAGCAGATTTACCACTAGCCACCCCCGAACTGAGACCACAATGCTATGAGACTATGTCTCTTTGTCTGCCAGTGACCAGGAGTGAAGGTTGAAATCCTTCCTCTTTGCTATCACTCACTCTGTGTAATGCCAAAGTTCCCCTCGCGTCTGCCCCCAATCGCTTCTACCATACGCCTTATCCTCTTGCAAGGTTGCGTGTGGCACGATTACCCTCGTGCTGATCAAGCCTGACGGCTCTACGGATGGGCGGTTCACCATCCCATCCCTCATTAATCCATCCGCCTACCAGCCTGCGAGACATTAACTTTAGGGCCAGCGAGGCACTTTTGGTTCTCTGGGCCAGTGGAGTCCAAATATGGTATTAATTCTCGGTGGAAGTTAACGCCACCTTTTCAGGTGCCTTCCACCGCCATCGTGGTCTCTTTTCTGCACATCCCCTCTCAGCAGTCCTACAATAAATTCAAAATTTTATTCACATTCATTGACCTTTTCCTCAAGGTCCATTTACATCACATATTCATATTTATGAGTTTGCCATAGTTTTTGGCCAGTCCAGTTATATTTACAAGCTGGGGGAAACAGGGTGTTACAGTTGTGTGGATGTATGATGAAGGATTATGGTAGATGAATTATTTTTCTTGCTATTGATATTATCATATAACTGTTTTCTTCTAATTAGTATTCCCAAACAATAATTGGATTCTCACATGGTTAACATATGATTACTAGGCCTGTGGTATAGGATTATTGTTTGCATGTTTGAGCAGCGGGTTATCCCAAGCTCAACCTCTTCTGCAGTAGTTAAATTTTCTCTTATCTTGTTTTCTTGGATAGTTTAGGTTAAAATCTTAGCTAGCGATCGAGTTCTCATACAATTAAAGTATTATTACTAGGCCTGTGGTAAGAGATCATTGTCTGCATGCTGGGGTGAGGGTTATCCCGAGCCTGACCTTTCCCAGTCTTTAGACTTCCTTATCGTTGTGTGGTCAAGTTGGTTTATACCAGGTTTTTCTCACATTTATCTTAACTAAAGAGAAAATACCAAAAGAGAAAATCCCGACTGAAGGATATGCCTCAACAAGAAAACACAAAGCCCATTGATTAAATTGGCTGGATCACGAGATCTGGAGAACCATTCCAATAAAAAATGTTGCAGAGTCTAATTGGGCCTTAGTGGTGGGTTTGGTTCCTACTATTGAGTTAAGGGGTTTAAGACCCATCAACAATGTCCTCATCCTACCAATGGTCGAGATTCACTTCGATGATCACGACTTTGGCGGTTTCATACTTCATAAACTCTTGTCCCGGTTCCTCCAGAGTAGGAAGTGTTGGCCCTCGACCAAGTTTTGAGGAAACCTTTGTTAGATTTGGACCACTTTTGGACTTCAACACATTGTTTGAAGAAGGAGCACCTAGGTAGAGATGAGATCGCGGATCTCACCAATTTTTTGGTCTATGTGGACCTAATAAGGGGTTCTCTAGGGTTTTTTTAATGGGTTTATGGGATGTCAGCCCATGGGGTTTACCCATGATTAGGCCTTATTGTAAGGGTTTGTAAAAGTATAAATAAAGAAGAATGTATGGTAGAGTAGAAGCTTTTGAGAATATTTTGTAAATCTTTCGCAGCTAAGTGCAAGTAACTTGAGTAGCTTTGTGCAAGGGAATGTCTATGTGTTAAGGTTTTTTGATTGATAGAGAGTTGGCTCTGTGCCCTGACCTAGTTTGGAAGGAGGATTCAGTGCCCAATGCCTAGATCTTCTATCCTATGTGAAGCTTGAATCTGTGGATTAGTGCACATGAGTAACTTAATGTAAGAGATTGACGAATAATAAAGAAGACGAAGTGGTTGGTGGATGTATCCCCACACTGGGGTGAAACACGTACATCTGGTGTCTTGTGGTTTTCTTTGTGCAATGTTATATCTATTATGTTTTGCTTAGTGCCTAGATTAGAACTTATATGAATATCTATGTTTTTCCTAAATGCTTGGATTATATGCTAGATCTGATTCAAAGTTCTATGTGCTAAGTGGTTGAAGTGCTTAATCTTTGTGGTTACTATGCTAGATCTATTCTTGGATACGTTCTGTGATGTTAATAAGGTTGATGAACTAATGCATGTCACTTCTTAAAGAGATAAAAAAATACCCTGCAAAGTGCTATTATCACAGATCTGTGTCCCAGCTTGGTTACAGACACCTGTGTCCTGTAACCCCCCCTTTCTTCTACCTCAGGTGAGACCTCTCCTGCTTTGCAGGTGTTTCTGAAAGGTCCGGTAGTTAGGGTTTTGTTGGTGCGTTGTTAAGCGTTGAACCCTAGGTTTTCCCCTGTGCCAACAAATGGTTGCATTGCCGGGACCTGAAATTGTGATTGCTGGGAACTGAAGTAAGAAAAGAGAAGCTCTGTGCGTAGATCTACTGCTGAAGTGTGCAATACTCTACTTGACTTGTGAAGCTCTATGCTAAGAAATAAATATGATCTGAAGAAAAGAGGTAAATCTTTGTGCTTTGAAAAGAGAAAGATAAATGAAATTTTTTGATTTGAAAGCATGAATTTAAGTATGTTTAATAGATTTTGTCCTAGTCTGAAGGCTAGGACATAGTTGAAATAAAGAGATGATTTGAATAAATTTAATGGAAATGAAGAAATATATGTTATTCCTATACATAGAAAGAGCTTTTGGACTAATAAGTGGATGCAGGAACCTATATTTTTTTTTTGCAGATTGCAAGTCCAACACTATGATCCTAGTGCATAGTACAAAAAAGGATGGGAAACATTTAAAATAAAAAGAGGATTGACATTGTGCTATAATTGCAGAAGACCGAGAAACCTTGCTAAGGAATTCCCTGGAACAGGTCCTATTTGTATTTGTTGTAAGATTAATGGTCATGAGGTCGAGGATTGTCCAAGAATGATTTCTAAAGTTGAAAGAATGAATATAAGATAAGAAAAATAAAAACGAAGCCAAAATACCAAGGGCATGTTACAGAGTCATAAAGAGAAATAGTCAGAGGAAGCTCAGACTGTGTTATTACAGTTGAAAGAAATGATGGATGTTCACAAAGATGTCAGTTTACCAGAGATACTGAAAGTAAAACAATGCATAAGTGAAAGAATAAAAGACTTCGACATAGACTGTGTCTTGGATGAAGAAACACAAGTGAATATTATGACATAAGACACTTGGGAAATTTTGGGAAAGTCTACTATGGTACCTTCATTGGGAAGGATAGGCTTGTTTAAGGAAAATATGATAACCATATGTGGAAGAGTTACTAATGTACCTATTATTATTCATGGAACATCGACTGAAGAGGAATTTGAAGTCATTAAGTTTGTTGAGAACAAATCCCCCTTCCCACTTTTTCTAGGTAAGACCTGGATTGAGAAGGATTAGATCAGAAGGAAAGCAGAGGAAGAAGCTACAAAAAAGAAAAATAAAAAACTAAGGGATTTCATAGCCAGAAAAATAGACCTACTAATAGAAGAACGAGAGGATAAGTCGAAGCAACATAACAAAGTAACAACGCAGGAGGAACATAAGGAAAGAGAATTAACTGTCAACGTTGAATGAATGCAAGAAGGTTTGAAGGACCTATCTATTCAAGAAAGAAGTATGTCCACTCAGGAAGTGTTAAGAAAAGGGATATTAACCTCAGACCCTTTGAGAGCACCTCAACAACGCGAAGTCACTACGCTAGAGGAAGATAAGAATAAGAATGGAAAGAGGATTCCAGAAACAATTAGAGAGACTCAGATCACAAGAAAGAAGGCAAGGAAGATCAATAAAAAGAAAGCTAAGTTGGAAAATCTATAAGAAGCTACATATAACAGATGGAAGACTTCACAAAATAGAACCTCGTAGGAGGCAGGTTCACATGATTTGAACCTTGTTGGAAAAACAGGTCTGCGTAGAATGGGACTTCTCCCTGGCAAAGCTATATGACCATTAGAGGTGCCCTGACCATTAGAGCGACTCTCCAGAATGGTAATAAAATGCATTTATGGGCTGATGGAATGCTTTGGATGTTGAGACCGCGCCATAATGGACAAATTCACATTGATGGAAGAATTCCTGGCCGTTGGAAGAATTTGTTACTCTACCTCGCTTATTTAACCCATCGAATGCTGCACCGGGACCACTTTTTTCTACCCATGATTAGCTGAGCCAAGAAGATAATTTACTGTGTGTCAAGATGTGTTATCAGAAACTAGACCTCACTGTCTATTTGTATACCCTGCTTATCCGTCCGCCTACCCTGACTTGTCTGTTTAAAAGTGAGAATGTCGGGTGAACCTAGTGAATTAGAGAAGTTTGTCGAGGAAGTCCTCAAGAAGCTAATTACCGACATACCGATATATGAAGGTGTCTAGGCATCATTGACTAGGGGACTGCAGACTTCCCCTTTGACTGGACATCGTTCTGGCCGTGTTAACCCCATGGCTGAGCAGGGAAGTAAGCACCACAATGATCTAGCTAATGCAAAGCAAATCGCGTCGATCCTAACAAAGTATATCCCACCTTTGGCTGGCATTGTTAAATATGACAATATACCACGATATTATGAGCTCACTGTGTTCACTGCATACATTCTGAAAGGAATACGCATAGTCGAGAGTCATTTAGGATATATCCCACTATTGAAGAACAATGACTTCAATCTAGGAGACATGAAGAACTGCATTATGTTGGCACCCCACCACTACTTGACGAAGTCAATTGGGAAGAAGCCTTGCCTCATCTCCCAGCCATGGATTAAGGGGCTAGCATAGTCCACCCTATTGAATGTGATGAAGATTCCCCATTTTGGCTGCCACCAGGAGGTTAATTCTTGCATTAAACTCCTCCTGTTGTGCTATCATTGTGAATACTTGTGGCTCGATAGAAGAATTACCATGGATCCAACATTGATCCACCAGATCACATTCTTAAGCATGAAGGGACTTGAACCTCAACATTTTTATCCAGGGAAGGCCTCAAACTGCTCTGTGGCACAACGCATCAAGGAAGCCTATGGAGAAGTCGAAAAAGGAAAGAAAGGTTACAAGGTATCCTCTATATAGGATGGCACAGTGTGCCTCACTTTCAAACTCATAGCTGACAAGTTCATAAGGAAGAAATGCCCCACACAGGTCACCGGGTTCATGGTGGACCTCGCAGGAAAATATGTGGAGGGCATGGAAATGAACTGGGCGAGTTACCGCGTCAATGAACTAGAGAAATATTTCCACGAAGCCCGGGATTTGGGATATGAATTCCACTACAGCTGGCTGATCATTTTTATCACATTTGTTGCTTGGAAAATGCTTGAATTAGCCACCTTCCCAGAAATTGAACCCTTAGAGCCATTGGTCGCTCAGTTTTCAACCATGTGGTACACCAACAACATAGAAAAGTAGTGACAGTCCAACATCGTGTTTCATGCATACTATCAACAATTAAGGGTTGCCATTGAATCATTTCCATGCATGACACTGTGCAACTTGAACCAATACCGACCAATAGAAAATTTCAGCATAGATCCGCATTTCATCTACATCACTACGCATAGAGATGAGAACTAGGAAGAGTTACAGTCGTACTACAAGCTAACAAATGAATACATGGAGTAGATTACAAAGGAATGGTTGGAGGAATTCCTTGTACCTGTTGCTGATGCAAAACTCTCCGACACTGACACCATAGGAAGCCCCATAGTCACCCAGGTCTAGCATGTTGGACAATCCATAGGGACGATGAAGAAGAAAAAGCAGGAAGAAGTCCAGGATATAGAGAGAGATGGGGAGGAAAACGCTTCTGAATATAATGGGTCTGGCTTGCTCAGAGGAGGAGGATAAGATGAAGCAGAAGGACAAGGAAGAGGAAATGAAGGAGAATAAGAGAAAGGAGGAGGTGAAGATACCACCCCTCCACTTAAGGATCCCCCTATTGGGACAGTAACACCGCAGAAGAGGAAGGTTTCTCCAAAGAAATCTTCAGAAAGGAAGAAGACGCACGCTAATAAGCCCCAGTTGGAGGCCATGATCATAGAGGATGCTATCAGTTTGGTCTGCAAAGCTATGGAGGATAATTTTGAGGATATCTTGTAGAGATATGGAGAGAAGCAGGAGGATATATATGGAAAGATCGAAAAGGAATTGAAGGAAGTACAACAAGCTTCTCGTTTTGTCTGCACAATACCTACTGCGCCTCCCTCATCACAGATTGTGGAATTGGGGGATCAACCAACCCAATTGAGAAGACTTGCGGATGCGACAAAAGCTCAACTTCAGAGAGCCCAAGAAGAGAAGGAGAAGGCTACATAAGCCTTGAAATAGGAGAAATATGAAGTCCTATCACAATTAAGAGAAACACAGGAAAATGTAGCAGCCTAGGAAAGTGATAAAGTAGAGCTTCAAGAGAAGCTCCAAGAGGAAAAAACCCAACTACATAGAGAAAAGGAGAGGTTCCTCACATAATAGGCCATGGTCAAAGAAGTTGTGAGTAAAGCATGTCACTCTATGCCATTCTTGGCACAAGAGGACCTGGAGTCGATCGAGGAGCAAGTAGTGAAGCTCGTTGAGACAGTCCAACATCTTTAAGCCAAGATAACATAATTGGAGGCCCAAGCAATATCGAGCATCCTGCAGGAGGTGCGTGACAAGAGGGAGGAATTTGTTAATAACACAATAGTAAGGATAAGAGCCCTCACCTCAGAGTGAAAAAAACTGAGTGATAGAAGTGCACAGACATATGGATGCCTCACCGATGATCTAGAGACAAGAAAATTGGAAGCGCAGTTATAGGAGGTGCAACAATAGGCATTTTCCATGCAGGTGCAGATGAAGCTTCTCACCACAGTTGAAAGAATGAAAAGATCCTAGGAACAGTGCATACAATAACAACAAATCACTACCCTCCAGGGAAAGGTAATGGAAGTCACACAGAAGATGCAACCTGTGCAAGATGAAGCCTGCAAGGTGTTCGAAGATATTGATGGACATGGCTCACAATTGGACCAAGTGGTTGCATCAGTAGAACAATGCCTGGAAGGGTCTGCTATAGAGCAGATGATCCAGGAGCTCACTGAGCAGGAGGCTCAGGAAAAGCAACAAGTCAAGGAAACCCGAGTTAAGCTCGAGGCCTTCGAAGCAACATTGTCCAAACCTGAGTGACTTGGGACGAGTCACAGGTGAGTGTTGGGGGCCTGTTGGCCCTCGACCAAGTTTTGAGGAAACCTTGGTCAGTTTTGGACCACTTTTGTACCTTGACACATTGTTCGAAGAAGGAGCACCCAGGAGGAGCTGAGATCACAATTCTCATCGATTTTTTGGGCTATGTGGACCCAGTAAGGGGTTATCTAGGGTTTTTGTAATGGGTTTATGGGATGTTGGCCCATGGGGTTTACCCATGATTAGGTCTTATTATAAGGGTTTGCAAAAGTATAAATAAATAAGAATGTATGGTAGAAGTAGAAGATTTTGAGAAGCTTTTGGGAAGATTTCAGAGCTAAGTGCAAGTAACTTGAGTAGCTTTGTGCAAGGGAATGCCTGTGTGTTAAGGATTTGTTCTTGATAGAGAGTTGACTTTATGCCTTGACCTAGTTTGGAAGGTGGATCTAGTGCTCAGTGCACAAATCTCTTGTCCTATGCGAAGATCGACTATGTGGCTTAGTGCACAAGAGTAACTGAATGTAAGATATTGGTGAATAATAAAGAAGATGAAGCGGTTGGTGGACGTAGCTCCACACTGGGGTGAACCAGGTACATTTGGTGTCTTGTCTTTTGCTTTGTGCAATGTTATATCTATTATTTTTTGCTTAGTCCCTAGATTAGAATGTATATGAATATGTATGTTTTGCTTAAATTCTTGGCTTATGTAATATCCCTTGGCCAAACCCAATTGTAAATATAATATAAGTATACATAAGCTGGTGATCTGTTTTGACATCATTTTGTAATGCACTTCCCATGGAATAGTGCACACATGAACTGCGCAATAAAATGATGTAGCATGCACATTCCCGGATACCGCACGTAGTAACTAAAGTGCGTGCATTATGGAGGACAATGAGCCTTGTGTATATGATATGTGTTATAGGCTGGTGAGCCAGTTATTATAAGTTGGGATGCTTATGTTTTGGTATTAGGCCGGAGCGCGTAGATGTTAAAGGCCAGTGTGCCTATTTTTTACATGGCTCATGATTAATATAAAATACATCGCTAGGGGGGAATGAACTTCACCAGTTAGGGAAAGGGAGGGCCAAAAGTCAAGGGAAAGGGCCAAGATAGAGAGCTTAAGCCAAAAAGGGAATATTATATTAATATTTCCTAAAATATAAAGTATGGATAATTATTTTATCCTAAGTTCTAAAGTTGGGGACAAGTGGACCAAAGTAACTTCCGATATGACAAGTGTCAAGTTGAGGACATGCATTCATATCGTGGGGACTTAGCTTTTTGGTCACTTTTTCATGGGGATTCTTACCAATAG
>ML809508.1:76296-86815 GCA_009831015.1 Picea engelmannii | reverse complement strand
TTATAATTTAGCCAATGTTTAGGTTTATTTATGAGATTATTCATAGTAATAAGAAAAGGGTCATTACACAGTCCATTATCCTTGAGACATCCATTTCACCATATCTGAGCCTGTTCCCATAGCCTTTTCTGATTGGTGTACCTAGTTATCTTGGAGCAGGATTGAAGAAGCGGGTTGTCAGGCCCATGAGAAATTCTATGAGCAAGAGAATTGCTAGGGATTGATTCCCAAAGGTGATAAACTGCAATTACAGTTCTCTGAGACTTTTGGTCCGGCCTGTTGCTGAAGCCCTAGAAGGGAAGTGGGGCAGCCGAGAGACTGTTGAGAAAAGAAGGGGAACACTTCCTTGGGTGGCACATGCATGTGGGGAATGATACACTATAGTCTTTTAGTTGAGTGATCACTTGAGACAGAGTCTTTCCTATTGTCCATGAGCCTTATCCTGGTTAGGAACCCTTTACTCAGGTGGAGTTTAGTCCCATCTCGGCGGTGACTCACTATTGAGAGTGATGAACATTGTAGTCTAAGGATGGGAGGTTCATTGATCCAGATTTTATGAGCAGAATGAAATGAATACAGATCATTAATAGGTGCTTAACAAAAAATAACAGAGATACAATAAAACTGGTTTTCTATTCAATAACGAAATAAGCTGAAACTGTAAAATGCAGTCGAAACAAGCTTGCTGGAATGGTGGTGGCTTATCTCTGAGAATAGATGTGACAACTGCATGCATTCACAAGAAGAAGATTACAATGAGTCTCTGAAGGCATTTTTACAATAAAAAATAATGCCCAAAACCCTAGACATCCAAAAACCTAACCCTAGGAGATGAAGCACCAAAAGTCATGTGGGCACCGTTTGGGTAAGTTAGTACATCAACTTCCCGGGGTTGTAACTTTTGCACACGATCTCTGTTTTAGGCGTGTGATAGACTGTTGGAAAGGTATCATTGAGGAGATTCATTTTGGGGGATAAATAATTAATTAGTCTATCATTGAGGACCTCAATCCCGAAAAACCTTTATTTAGGCCCTCATAATGGCCCCAGAAGTTAAAACTGCTAAAAATAGTAAATTGCCAAAATTGTCAGAAAACTGTTTTGAGACAGTTGGAAAAGGTGGTTGCCCACTGATATCCATATGGATAAATCCTACCTCCTTAGGAAGAAATGGTATCCATTACATTGAAGTCCCCCATCAGATGAGGAAATTTCTGTTTAATTTGGCCCCGGGTGAGCCACTTGCCTTGGTGCAGGAGCTGCCCTGCTTTGACGACTCGATAAAGATGGATCCTTTGTTGTTGAGTGCCCTTGATATGTGTGTCCACAATATGATAATTGGATTCCTATTGTATGTAGTCGGGGTTGAGCTCCTTTGTTGTCAATTGTTCTGCTACTTTCGAGGTGTCCAATACTGGTGGGAAATAAGGGCAAATGAGATCCACATTGAACAATGGGTGTAAGCCGAGGAAAGGAGGAATGTTGAGCTCAAAATAATTATCCCCCATGGCCTTGGTGATAGTGTACAACCCATAGCGGAGTGGGTGAAGCTTCCGATGGGATCCTGTAAGGTGTTCTTTCTGCAAGTGCAACCAAACTTTGTCGCCCACTTGAAACTTATGTGGCACTCGATGCTGATCATGGCACTATTTGTACTTGTCATTAGACTTCTGTAGGATATACTGAACCTGTTGGTGGATGTGATGGATCCTCTCAATGAACCGATGTTATCAGACAAATCGATAGGTGCATACACTAGCAGATCTCCCTAGATCCACCTGTATCTAGAACAAAATAGGACAAGACACGACTCTTTCCCTAAGTTGTAGTCATTGAATCTACCAATAAGAAGGAGCGGGTGACATAAATTTATATTGCTTCCTTAGGTCTCTGTTGTTCCCACTTCACTCCGGTGCTCTTGTGACGTCAAGTCCAAGACAACACAAACCAACCAAAGTGAATATAGAAAAGTATATTCAATGTCAACTTATGCATATGATCAAGGAGTTATGCTATTAAATAAGAGTGATTTTATGGGAAAGGGACATGCCGCTGTATTATATTAAATGAAAGTAGAAGATACAACCTGATCGCCTTGATGTCACAATATTCCTTTCAGTGACCCTTGGTTCCAACACACACACTTTCTCTGTACTTGCATGAAGAAGATCCAATTCCTCTTGATAGACCAAATAGATTCTTCAAGCTTCTGTCCAAGCAGGGTTCTTCACACAATTCTTTCACCAATTCTTCATTCAATCTTGCTTAACCTTTTCCATGAGAAACCTTTCAATATATAGGAGAAGGAGGGATGGTTACATGGATGAGGATGATGCCACCAAATATAAGAAGTTAGTAGGATGCCAACCATGCGAATGCTAACTCATTTTCTAGAAGATCCCCTTCTAGAACCTTCGTGACTTCTTCTCCTTTCCAAGATTAAAAATAGATTCACACCCTATCTATGGAGCAGACTGTGAACATTTCTCACCCTAAGTGTGGGTGGCCTACGAGAATGAGGGATTCTCACACCCTGTAACATAGGCAGCCTGCGAACTCATCTTAAAAATGTGTTTTTTGGAAGAAGACAACAATCACTTTTCTCAGGAAAAAATTCCTTGTGGGAGCTTGAACACATAACTTGTAGAGACATCACTAGAGTGACCAAAATCATGTGTAACAAAATGCCCCCCAAAGTATGAGGCTGAAATCTATGACAACTGAAATACTTTGTAAACTCCGTGTGTGTGTCAGAAACTAGGAGCACACCTAATCGGAAACCTGTAAACAATCAAACATCTACAAAATATAATACCAGTTATGAGGTAGGCATTCCCATGCTCAGATCACAAATGAATGGAATAAAAAACGTAAGTCATGGCCACCAATTATACACCATGGATCCATGCCATAAAAAATGCTACATAGCCATCAGGAATACACTGTGGATCTATGTGAGAAGACTTGAATTAAGACGACATAGCCACATGACATACAAAGTGGATCTATGCACCAACACAAATAATACATACTCCATCATAGCCTGGATAAAAAAGATGAGACCCAGGGTCTTCAATCCCGTCACCTGAAAGTACAAATCTAGCCATGCGATCACATGTGTTTAAGTCAAACATGGTAGAAACCACTTGATTACCATTCATTGATGAAAAGCATTAACAAGTGTAAGGGAAATCATCATTAATGTCAATGACTCCCAAGGTACTGAAGTACAATCCAAACGAATGCGAATGAGTGAGATGAAGTTGAGCACTCAGCAAAATCTCTTGATCAGGGATCAATGATGTGAAACCCCTGTCAAAAGCAAAGAGGCCTACCATTAAGGCATGCAGGCTCTAAGGTACTAAATGATTTCTAAGTCTCATTTCCAGATAATGAGTTGGAGTTGATGGAATAAGACTCGTCACAGGAGGTCCTTAATGTATCCCCCATCAATGACATGAAATAAGTAACAAATTTTGAGGATGAGGAAAAGTATGAATATGAGTTGAAATAGACACAGGGAAGGCCAACATAGTAAGAATGGACAACTGTAGATGGCTGACTCAATAGAGGACTCGTGTGAACTTCTCTTGAATATATGAATGACACGACCAAGGACTTGGCAGCAATGACTCAAAGACGACCCAAGATATGACCTTGTAGCAAGTCGAATGAGAGACAAATGGATTTCCCAACCCAGATTCAAATGATGAATAGGGGGTGTCATGTTCAAGAGTGACACTTACTGCCATTAATATGAATATGGAAACACATCCCTTTCCCAAAATTTCCCCCATCATTTCTGGCGAGTACCTCTTTATTTTTACACAAGCTTGAGGAGGATAACATATGCTTGTTGATGTAAGCTCATCCTTCATATGAGTCCCTCAGAGTATATTTAACAAACCCTACGAAGGAGTGGTTCGGTCCCATCACGGTTTTGTCGATGTTTGTTTAATGAGTCCAAGGAAAGAAAACTCGGGAGTTTTTCATGTTTTGAGAGTCTGAAAAACACTTAAAGAGAACTCTCCCAATTCCTTTTTTGTAAATAAGTCTGACGAGACTAAAAAAGTGATAAATTATCGCCCGTCGAACATTTTCTTCAGATACTTTAATGAGCGTGAAGAGAACAAGATCGCTCAACAATCTTTTCATTTTTATGGAGCATGAAAAGAGCTTAAAGAATACTCCTCTAGGGTCGTCATTTTTGTGTTACCATACGAGTATGAAAAGATGAGAAAACATATACTCAGTTACGTTCTCATATATTTTCGAGCGCGAGAACGAATGAAGACTGAGCTCAAGGTTTTTCTAAAAACCCTAAAAAGTAGTCGTACATACGACAAAAGAAAAAGAAAAAACACCCGTCCTCCTTCATTTGGACTTCAAAGTTGCTATATCTTCAAAAAACCACACTCATAGGGCTATTAGGGCATTAGGTTTTATAGACAAAATAATATAAAAAATCAACAAAAATGGTAAAAAGTGAATAAATATGGGTAAAAAGGGATTTTACCATTTAATTGTGATTTTGCCAAAAACTTTGCCCAACACACCTCATTTGCCCCCAAATTTCTTTGCTTGATTACGGGAGCCACAAGCGACCATTCGATGAACCGTTTCTGCCAACGAGGTAAGATTTTGATCCTTTAAATTTTCCATGGTTCATTTTTTGTTTTTATTGGCAATTTCTTGGGTTCTAAGTCCATTTTAGGGCCCCACTATGCGTTCGAGCATTCTCGTAGGTGGGCTTTGTGAGACCTATGGGAATCTAGGATTCTCATAGGTGGCCTTTGGGGCACCTGCGAGAATCTTGCACTATGCCAAAGGCTCACCTGTAAGGGTCAAAAACTAGATTTTAAAGTTAAGTTTTGTCAAATAAAAATCATGCAAAAGTTTGTAACATGTTGCTAACTCTTCTCTCATGGCTCTTGTGCAGCTGTTTGAACATCACAATGCTGGAGTGGTGAGAAAGAGAACATGAGGAATATGATGCTATTTTTGGGAATGACCTGGGTACAGTCGCTACCCTCTGGGACTGTGGGCTCTTGAAATTCTTCAGGATTCTAGGCATGAGAGCCCAACTCAGATTGTTGGAATACCTAGTCCATATGTGGGACGTGGACCAACAATTATTTTACATGGGAGTCCATACGTTGACCCTAGATATCAAGGATATCTATTTTCTAATAGAGTTATCATGGTGTGGGTACCACGCTAGCTTGACCGGTGGCCGAGGCGGTGGACTCCCTATGAGTGAGTATTGTCGCAATACTGTGTTCCCGAGGCAGAAAGAAGAAAGGGAAAGGTTTCTATTTGGGGGGTCCAAGTTTTGACCTTGCAAACCATATTGTTCACTATAGCATGCATGGCCAGGAGCACGGATCAACACATGGCTCTGTAGAGCTACTTCCAATATGCCATAGAGTGCACAGAGCCTTGGGTCTTCAACTGGTCAGATGCAGTTCTCCAAAGTATGAAGAGGCAATTGAAAAAGTGCAGGAGGGGTAACTTGAAGAAGTTTGGGTATGGATCACTTTTGGTGTCCTTCTTCCTCAAGAGGGTCCCACTTCTGAGACTACAGGTTGATTGGGGTTTATTGGCCCCACAAGATCCGATGATGCTGAGGTGGTGCAACCTCATGGATCAACATGTAGCAGGGCCCATCATCAAGTATAATGATTCATTTTTTGACTGGTTGCATCCCCAGATGCTGATGATTGAAAACTATGCATACACTAGTTTGGATTTCCGAGAGGATCCGGATTTGGGCCTGCCTGAGGATGCTCAGTGGGGTGATTTAGGTAAGAAGTACACATTTTATTCTTCTTTTTCTTTATAAATGTTTTTGCAAGTTTTATCATATGAAATGTTTTTGTGTTTATCCAAGAACTAATAAAAAAAACTCTTTTTGATGACACAGATGTGGGGCCATATCGACCTCCAAGAACATCTCCTATTCAATGACGAGGAGAGGAAACTCTAGTAGCAATATGGGATGCCGAAGACTATGAGGCAGTGGAGTAGAACTTGGAGGGGTTGACCACTGAAATCCCAGATATGGCTATTGGGGAGATCCCCAGACATTACCAGTGCCATACTATGGGTGTGTCTGAGTCTATCAGCCGATTGCTTTGTAGGGTGGCCCGAATAGTTGTGTGTTATCATGAGCATCATCCATGACGCTATTTTGTAGAAGCCATGGGCTTCGTATTTTTGAGATTTTGGTCTTTGGAAAAAAACTTTTTGTAAAAACTTTTGATCGTTATGTACATATATATGTATCTTACTGACTTATCTTGTGTTGTGTTATACATGTAATGTGTGATTGGTTTATAAATGGCCCAAATGTCTATCTAACACATAGTTAGCTAATGCATTAGTCAATGTATTTAGACATCTAGGTATGTGCTGATACTCAATATAATCAAAATAACGTTCCAAGAGGTGAATTCGTAAATATACCCATAATAAAGTAGGACTTCGAATAGCATAGACATTACTTAGCTATAGTACTACTAGTTGCAAATCAATTCATATAACCAGGTGGTGGATACCAAGCAAAATAACATAAATCAACAATTCGATGATGACACTATATTTTGCAATATTATTGGTCGCACGACCAAGGCATACACCTTGCATACTGATAATTCATTTGTAGGTGAGTAAATTTCCCACGCAACAGAAACAAGGTTCTGAGTACTACGACTAGCGCCATTGGCGAAGCCAATGTGGGGTAGCGAAGACTCCGACATCTGGAAAAGAAGCAAAATGTAACATAAGCGGTCCGGGGAAGAGACCAAATAATGAAAAAGAATACTAAAATAACACACAAAAAGTATGATACAATAAAACACAAGCACTTATGCACAGGTGATCTTAGGCATAGTACTTATTTAAGTACAACCCATTTCTGGGTTACCCAAAGGGATACCATCCTAGTCTACCAACTCATAAACATCTTTCTTCAAAACTTGTCTGATGATATAAGGACCTCGCCACATAGCTTCAAATTTTCCAGCTCCTAGCATATCCCGATCTTGTTCACAAAGAATAACCAGATCACCTTCAGAGAAAACGCATGGCCTAACATGTTTTTCATATTGGGCTTTGATGCATTTCTTCTGGGCTTCTATAACTAGGGTGGCATCGTGACGGGTTTCGTCTAATCGCATGAGATACAATAGACGTTCTTCTTCGGTAGAAGTGTTTGGGAGAAGTTTGACGACTAGTTTTAGGGAGAGTATCCCACATTCAATCGACAAGATGGTTTCTAGACCATAAACTAACTGGAATGGTGTAAAACTGATAACAGACTTAACTGATGTCCGGTAAGCCCACAATGCTGAAAACAACATTATGTGCCAACTCATTTTGTGAATCCCTATTATTCGTCGAAGCATGGCAATGAGAACCTTGTTTATTTCTTCAACTTGGTCGTTGGCTTGTGGGAAATAGGGTGTTGCGTTTTCATGGTGAAGACCCAACTTTTTAGTGATTTCAGACATCATGAAGTTTCTAAAGTGGCTACCGTGATCAGTAATGATAGCCCGAGGAACACCAAAATGAGCAATGATGTGATTGAATATGAATAATGCTGCAGTCCTTATGGTATTGTTGAATGTTGGCATCGCCTCGACCCATTTCGTAAAATAGTCTACAGCTACAATAATGTATCCATGCCCCCCGATCGAGTGAGGGTGACATGTCATGAAATAGATACCCCATTTCTCAAAAGGAGCAACGAAGACCATAGGGTGTAGAGGAGCAGGGTGTGATTGTATTTTATTGTTGTAGGTCTGGCAAGCGTGGCATTTTTGGATGGCAACAATACAATCGTTGAATAAAGAAGGCCAAAAATACCCTGCCCATAAGATATTCTTAGTAGTAGCATACCTAGACATGTGACCACCACAGTCTCTAGAATGGTAGCCATTGAGGGCTTTCTCAGCTTTGTCAAATGTGAGGCAACGTCGAAAAACAGAGTCAATCCCACGACGATAAAGAGTATCACCGAGGATAATATACTGACGGGGTGGTAGCATATTTGACGATGGTCAGTGATAGACAAATTGGGCTAGAAAGTTTGGGTCTGGAGATATATGATGATATATCCATACCAAAGGTCATCGTAACTAATTAGGAAAAGGGATTCATCGGGTAATGAATCAGCTGCTACATTTTCTGTTTCAGAGCAGGGAAGGTTGCATATCAACTCGAAAAACACCAAGGATTTCTTGGACTTAGCGTGTTTGAATTCTAAGTCAAACTCTTGGAGTATTACGATCCATTTGGAGTATTTCCACCCTAGTAATTGGCGTGTAAGAATGTGCTGCATAGGGTTGCAGTTAGAAATTACCATAGTCTTGCGAGAGAGGATATAGTGTCGGAAATGTTGAACAGCTTGGACAACTGCCAAGGCCAGTTTTTCAACATGTAAATACTTGGTTTAGGTAGTCGTGAGACTTTGACTCAAGTAATAAATGACATGTTCGTCATGAGAATCATCCTCCTAGATGAGAGCCATAGCTATGGTATAGTCCAAGGCTGCGAGGTAAAGGAAATAATCCTGACTGTAATTAGGTAGGGAGAGTAGTGGGGTGCGTGTCAAAGATAATTTCAAAGATTCAAAAGATTTGTTGGCAGTGGTATCCCATATGAACTTAGAACCTTTATTGAGCAGTCGTGTAAATCCAAGAGTTAGCTCAGCATAGTTTGGGATGAAGCGACGGAGAAATTTTTCCTTCCCTTGCAAACTTTGTAACTGGCGAAGTGAGGAAGGAGGAGGGAGATTGAGAATTGCCTTGACCTTCAAAGGATCTACCCTAATCCCTTGATGTGAAATGATAAAGCCTAGAAGTCAGTCAGATTCTATGCAGAAAACACATTTGTGGGGATTCAAGCGTATATGGTAAAACCAACATCAAAGGAAAATGGCGCGGAGGTGTATTCGATGATCTACACGGTGCATGGAATGAGAGGGTAAGTCATCGAGATATGGCTGCACAATGTTCTTGATTTCATGGAAGGCGTAAGACATAGCACGCTAAAAAGTTGCACTAACATTCTTTAAATCAAAAGGAAGTTTTCGATAAGCAAAAGTTCCCCAAGGACAAATAAAAGCAGTCTTGTGTTGGTTCGCGGGAATGATATTGATTTGATTATATCCAGAGAAACCATCCATTAGAGAGAAGATTTCACTTCCGGCACAATCGTCGATGATCTGGTCAACGAAGGGGGTAGGAAAGTTGTCTTTAGGAAAAGCTTTGTTAATGTCCCTATAATCAATGCACACACGGATTGTGCCTTGTTTCTTGTCGATTGGGACAAGATTGGAAATCCAGTCAGTTAGAGCCACAGGCTAAATAAAGATCACTTTGAGAAGTTTCTCAACTTCAAGCTTGATAGTGGCCACTTTACGTGGGTGGACTAGACGAAGTCATTGCCGGACAGGTTTAGTGTTGGGGTATGTATTAATCTCATGTATCACAATGTCTACCCAACATTTCTTCATAGCTCCAGGCGAAGACGTCATGAAATTATTGAAAAAGAGACTTGTAGGTGACGACTTTGTCATGGGAACACGAATCTCCGATATGCACATTTTCGACAATTCCAGGTTTTATGGATATGTTGAGGGGGATGGTGGGTGAGATATTACTTAAGTTCCCTTCATAGAAAATATCATGTGTAAACTCGAGAACGATAGAAATGACGAAAACGGTCGATGGGGTCGAGATCCATTGGTAACCCTCGATGGTGTGTTGTTCTAGGAAGAGGATGGAATGATGATGTCCATCATCCCAAGGGGTATCTTCTATGGAAATAACAGACATAATCATCTTGTCCATGGGAAAAATGACACGGAAAATATCTGGAGATAAATCACCAAGAGAGGGGGTAGCAGGGGTTACCGATTGAATGGCTTGATAAGCAGATTAGATCGAACTCAAAGGCATTTCATCACCATAACGAAGATGATCGCCAGGGTTGGGTACCATCCATGGGTCGTAAGATATAGGGGTTCTGTGAACAGAGGTGGAGATCATGTTGATCGAGGTGACAAACGGATTTGGAACATCGGGTGGTGGGATGGGGAAAGTACCCATTAACGAGGAATATTTAAGAAGACCCACACCGACGTTCTCATATCTGGGGGGGGGTTTGCAATGAACGGTACATTGCCGGTACATGTATCGGAATGGAAGAAGGCCAATTGGTCGACGATCACTACTTTTACTTGATGTGGGAAATGCACAATGCGGAAAAGAGTCGACACAACTGCACGGATGAAATCAATCCAGCTACAACCAAGTAGAAGGTTGTAATAGAGAGGAGCATCAAAGACCTCCACTTCAACTTGGACCATTTTGCCTTCTAACGTAATAGGCAACAAAGGGAGGACACCGTAAGGCTTAAAACAAGAGCCATTGAAGGATTTGAGCGTGTTGTGGGATTCAGTCAAAGGAGGAGAGCTGATGGATTTCCAGCAGGTAATAGACATGACACACGTCGA
>ML809508.1:64072-74338 GCA_009831015.1 Picea engelmannii | reverse complement strand
TCTCGGATGAGATTTGTGTAGGAGCGGGAATAGAAGCATTCAATGCATGATATCTGGGTGGAAGTGGTGGGGTGTTTCTGGGTGAAAGTAGTGTGCCAATGGGGGCTTGGCCAGCCATTGTAATCCTAGTGTGAGGAATTGTAGTATCCAGGACCATTGTGTAATTGACCATTTGTAGAGGGAGAGTCAAGATGTGGTCAGCTAGCAGAGTGTCTGTACCAAGAAAACAATATGCAGTAGTAAAAGGCATTGTGCCTGGATCATAAGTTTCGGGAAGCTCAGGTGTGACAGTGATATCAACGCCTGCTCCTGAGACAAAGAGATCCCATCTAAAAATGCTAGTAGTCCAAAAAGGATCTTGACCCTTAGGTCATATGAAAGGTCCGGTTGGTGATCCAGAAGACTGAACAACTAGATCTCCAAAAGAATTCACTCGAATAATACATCTCTCAGAGTCTGTAGGAAGTCAGAAGTCCTCTTGAGAATTGGTAATTCGGAACCGTTATAAAGAGTTAGTTCTTTCCACTTGTGGAGTGGTGATGTCTTGGACTTCACTCTGTTGAGGAGAGCCCTCCAGTGATTTGGTAGGAAAGGGTTGAAAACCTTTCAGATCTTCTGGGGGTAGGCCTTGCATTCTACGTGAACGACGTGAAGGGTCAATTGTGATCGAGTTGGAATCTTAGGAAAGAAATTCTATAGCCAAGTTTGGTAAAAAAACAACATGCGCTGGTAAAATCTAGGAAGCAAAACCAAGCAAACAAGACCTTCCAATTCTAAAGTCACTAGTTGGTGATGAAATCCAACGTCGTGATGACGAGACAAGAAGGGGTTGGGCTAGGGTGGAAAAGTTACATTGATGACCTGCTTAACAGACTTACACCCTAGTGCAATCTCCCACACATAATCATGGGTATACCCTCCAAGGAACCCGAGTGAGTTTGGTCAACATCGATTCCAGGTACCGTGAAGACTTGCCCCTTCATAGTCACCTTGTGTATGATCCTAATAAGGTAGGCTACTAAGGTTACCACCAACAACAATAATGCCTGGGGGAACAATCGACAGTCTAATCCACACACAAGGGCAGGGTATCTAGCCTGAAATCATCTTGAGAGGCTTCCACTCATCATTGTGGGTATACCTTCAAGTGACCCCCATAATACGTGCAATATCTACACCGATATCAACAAAGAAGGGTGAGTAACTTTGTCAATCTCAATGCAACCTCGGGTTTGACCCTTGTGTGAGAAGGGCTTCCCAGGACAAAATGCTACAAATGGAATTTGACACTCCTTATCACAAGATACTATTGTTTGTTTTGTGCTTTGGAGAGTATGTCTCAATGCCTATTCCAAAGCTCTAGCCTAGCTAATGTTGGTGTAAAAGAGTCCTAGAAAAAGTTACTAGTTGGATTTTAAAATTGCGCAATGTTATTAAAGGCTGTTGTTACTCAAAAGGAGATGGAAGTGAAACTGATGTTGTGTGAGACTCTAACCCAAAAGTGTATAAATAGGAATGAATGATAAGATTTTTTTGTTCGATGAATCCTATCTATAGGAGGGAAAGAGGCATTTTCTAGAACAATACAAACTACGATGTATGATCTTCTTTGAAATGTAATATCAAACAACCATGAACAATGCAAATTCTCTATTCGTTCTTTTTCAATACTTGAATGCCAATATTTTCGAAAAAAGTTGCCTAGAAAAAAAATGTCTTTAATTTTTATTAGAAACCAAACAACAACGGTGGAACTAAGAAAAAAAAAAGAACCAACGAAAAAGAAATACAAAATAAACACCCAAACCAATCTTTCAATGAAGACAAAAATAACAAACTAACAAGACCAGTCTCTTCAAATGCACATGGGTAACAATTTTTCAAGTAATAAGCAATTGAAAAGAACAATTGATCTCAACTTTTAAACCAATCAAAGGTTCCCAACCAAACAAGCACTTGGATTTCAAAACCAGAGATTATACCCTTGTTGCGAAAAGGTCAAGAGGTAAAAATTGAGAAAACATGATCGAGAAGAGATTAATCATTCACGATATTTGAAGCCAAGAAACATTCAATCACTGGCTAGAGAAGTTCTTCCTAGACACACAAACAAACCTGGGCATCTAAGGACACAAAAGACTTAATCCAAAAAAATTTCAAGTGGGTTCGCAGGATGGCAGTGTGGTACAGTGCGAGAATCAAGGATTCTCATAGGTTAGACACAGGAAGAATGCGAGAAGTTTGCACTAAACATAACAACAGGGTGAGAACTTAAGTAGTTCTCGCAGGATACAGAGGGGTGCAGTGCGAGAAGCTCTGTAACCAAGAAAATTTTGGAAAAAGGACAAAACTTCTGAGGGAAATTTTGGATCCATGGAGTCTGTAAGGGTCTCCTCAAGACTTAGAGATTGATGGGAATGAAAAATGGTAGGTTAAGAGAAAATGGCCAAGAAAAAACCACCAAAAATGGGTTGCATCTCCAATATGGTCACTAATTTTGTTATAGGAAAAATCGGTAGGTGCAGACACTAACAGATCTCCCTAGATCCACCTGGATCTAGAAAAAAATAGGACATGACACGACTCTTTTCCTAAGTTGTAGTCATTGAATCTACCAATAAGAAGGAACGAGTGACGTACCTTTATATCAATTCATTAGGTCTCTGTTGTTCCCGCTTCGCTCTGGTGCTCTTGTGACGTTAGGTCCAAGACAACACAAACCAACCAAAGTGAATATAGAAAAGTATATTCAATGTCAACTTATGCATAGGATCAAGGAGTTATGCTATAAAATAAGAGTGATTTTATGGGAAAGGGACATGCCGCCGTATTATATTAAATGAAAGTAGAAGATACAACCTGATCACCTTGATGTCGCAAGATTCATTTTAGTGACCCTTGGTTCCAACACACACACTTTCTCTGTACTTGCATGAAGAAGATCCAATTCCTCTTGATAGACCAAATAGAGTCTTCAAGCTTCTGTCCAAGCAGGGTTCTTCACACAATTCTTTCACCAATTCTTCATTCAATCTTGCTTAACCTTTTCTATGAGAAACCTTTCAATATATAGGAGAAGAAGGGATGGTTACATAGATGAGGATGATCCCACCAAATCTAAGAAGTCAGTAGGATGAAAACCATGTGAATGCCAACTCATTTCCTAGAAGATCCCCTTCTAGAACCTTCGTGATTTCTTCTCCTTTCCAAGCTTAAAAATAGGTTCGCACCCTATCTATGAAGGAAACTGTGAATAGTTCGCACCCTAAGTGTGGGTGGCCTGTGAGAATCAGGGATTCTCACACCCTGTAACATTGGTGGCCTGCAAAATCATCTTAAAAATGTGTTTTTTGGAAGAAGACAACAATCACTTTTCTCAGGCAAAAAGTCCTTATGGGAGCATGAACACATCACTTGTAGAGACATCACCAGAGTGACCAAAATCATGTGTAACAAACAGGTGGCTTTTTCAGCTTCAGTTGGAGCAGGAGATGAGTCGGTCGAGGTGACCACAAGGGGAAGTGCAACATCTATGGGACCTAATGGTTGGAATCCCAACCCCACCTGAAAGGGGCTGTGGCTAGCTGAGCTATGCAGGGCTCAATTGTAGCTATGATGGAAATAGGGAAGGCTCTTATCCCATGTGCAAGGGTGATTTGAATTATACATGTGAAGGATATGCACAATTATTCGATTTACAACCTCGGTTTGGCCATCTATCTAGGGGTGGAAGGTTGTCGATTTGGTGAGCTTGGTGTCTAGTAGAGACCAGAGGCTCGACCAGAATGTGCTGAGAAATCGACTGTCCCGATCTGATACAATGGGTTTTGGGATTCCAAAATGTACCCAAACTTGTTCAAAGAATAGCTTGGAAGTGGCCTGTGCTATGATTCTCTTCTTGCAGGTAACTAGAATCACCGTCTTAGAAAAGAGATCAACAACCACAAAATCACAGTAATTTCTTCGCTTGGTGGACAGGAGGCCCGACATGTATTCCATTGAGATGGATTCCCATGGCTTGTCAGGAGTAGGAAGAGGGGTGTACATGCCCTGTTTCTTAGTGGTTGGTTTGGAAATAGCATAGGCAGTGCAGGACCTGATATACCTGCTGACCTCCTGTCAAAGTTTCAGCCAGTAGAAATGTCGCTGTAGCATCACCACTGTCTTTTCGACTCCGAAGTGTCCTGCCACCCGACTGTAGTGGGATTCCCATATCATATTCTCTCTCTCACTTGATGGAACACATATATGGCTCAGACAACACAGCAACCCATCCTGAAGATGGAAATTATCGACAACTGTGTTTTCACCCAACATTTGGTAGGTGGTGGAGAAGTCAGGGTCTATCTCATAGAGTTGGGGCCATCCAGATGTCTCATAGCCGCAAGAGTCTAGCACTATGGTGAGTGCCGCGACTGGTGGTTTTCTCAGGAAATCAATGGCGCGATTGGTGCTTCCTATTTTATACTTGATGTTGAGGTGGAATTGATGCAAGTATGTGGACTATTTTTGATGGCGGTCATTCTGCAATTTTCCCTATGTCTTCATGAACTGCAATGGCTTATGATCAATGTGGATGACTGTCTCCTTCCCAAGAATGTAATGTCTCCACTGGTGGTAGGATTTCACAATGGAGTACATTTATTTGTTGTAAGTAGGGTACTTACGGATAGTATCTGACAGTGTCTCACTATGATAGGCCATGGGGTCACCGTGCTAAGAGAGAATGGCACTCACGACATAGTCTGAAGCATCTATCTTGATCTCAAAGAGATGTTGAAGGTCTGGTAATGAAAGTACTAGAGTTAAGCACAAGAGCTGCTTCAAATCATCGAATTCTTGTTGTTGGGACCGACCACATGCAAATTTTTCCTTACCACCACCCCTTTTTATTTGTCTGAGGGCCCATGCAATATGGGAGAATCCCAACACGAACCTGTGGTAGAAATTGGTAAGGCTGAAGAAGCTCTGAAGTTCAGTGAGTGTTTTTGGGGCTGGCCAGTCGCGGATGAATTGGATCTTGGCTAGATCCACATGTATGCCATACTGATCAATGATGTAGCCTAGGTAATGGACCTGGTCCATGCTGAAGGATAATTTTTCCAAGTTGGCATATAACTTGTGCTACCACAGGGTGTGCAAAACCTGCTGAATATGCTACAAGTTTTTGGCCCAAGTCTTGCTGTAAATTAGAATGTCGTCTAGTACAACACTACAAAATTATTTCTGAATGGTCGCAGGATATCATCCATCATCTTCATGAAAGTGGCTGGGGCATTTGTCAAACCAAAGGGAATGACCAACCATTCAAAAAGGCCTTCCTTCGACTTGAAGGAGGTCTTCCATACATCTACTTGTTCTATCGGGACCTGGTGGTAGCCAGACTTGAGATCAATCTTACTGAAGTATTTTCCACCCATGAGTTGATCAAGGAGGTCGTCGATTCGGGGAATCGGGTACTGGTTTTTTACTGTGATTTTATTCAGAGCCTAGTAATCAATACAGAGTCACCAGGTTCCATCTTTCTTATGTACCAACACAATTGGGTTCCTGCAAGGTGATGAGCTGGGGCGAATGTGCCCCTTGTGGATAAGTTCTTGGATCTGTTGCTTGATCTCCTCATTCTCTAATAAAGAGCAATGATAGACTGGCCCATTGGGCAGTGGTGCATCAGGGGTCATATCGATGGGGTGCTTGACCTGACAGTGCAGAGGTACCCCTGTAGGTGAGGAGAAGATATACAATTATTCTTCCATGACCTTATCTACTTTCTTCTACTGTGTGGAGAGGTCAGCCACAAAGACCCTAGAAGTGGCTGTGATCTTTCGCTTATTCTAAGAGAGAATCACAAAGAAGAAAAATTTTTCCATCTGAGAGATGACCTTCCTGCATTGCTTAGCAGAGATCAAGGAAATAGCACTAGGTAGGATTGCCTTCGGTATCCTGTACAATTTTCTGTTCAAAGTAATAATAACACTATGAGGCCTAGACTCATATACAACATGATGTTTCCATAAATAAGGTTGGCCCAAAGTAACATAACAAACTTCGAGAGGCGAAACATCGCACAATACCTCATCTTTGAAGGGCTTGATGTCGTACGATAGTCGACATTGTTGGTTGACGTGGAGATCACTTCCTTGGCAGAGCCAGCCAATGGTGTAGGGTTGTCGGTGTCGCATTGTTAGTAGGGCCAGCCGCTTGACGACCTCTGCTGAGATGTGGTTCTTCTAGCTACCGCTATCAACGATGAAGTGCAGTGGGGTGCCTTTTACCCACATATGTGAATGGAAGAGGCACTCTCCTTTTTCTGGATATTCTGGTTCACCAGGCTGGAGGTTTGTGGTAGCAACGGTGGCACTAGGTTCCACGTCAATGATCTATCTTCCCCTTTTTGGTTCTGGAGCAGAGTCAGAATCCACATATGATTTAGAGGCTTTCACTTTGGCCACCAATGACTGTTTTGAGCGAAAATCAATAGTGATATGCCAAGGGATCTTATGGAAGTCACATCACTTCCCAGTATCTTTCTTTGTCTTTCCGATGTCCTTCTTTGCTTGCGGCTTGGACTGATGGTCCTGATACTGCCCATATTTTCTCTGTCCTTTGTTTTGTGGGTTGGGGCTGCCCTTTCCTAACTTTTGTTGTGAGGGGTTCCCAGGCCCAAATTGCTACGTCTTTTGTTTGATCTTCTGCTCGATTTTGATGGCATATCGATAGGCCGCGCCCAAGGATGAGATGTCCATAAATTCCATTTCGGTCTGGATGTATCTACGTAGAGCATTATGATAGTTAACCACCATATGTCGCTCCAAATCTTTGATACCCATCTTGGTGCGCAAGGTATGGAAGATATTTGTGAAATCTAGCACTGCTTGGTCTCTTTCTTGCCGCAGTGTGGTCCATTTTGTATTGAGGTCGTCATAACTTATGACAGGGTAGTATTGTTCCCTAATAGCATCCCTGACGGATTCCTAGGTGGCCATTACTAAAAATAATGAGGTTTCCTCTATTTCCTTTTGCTCACAGAAAGTTTCCTACCAATCTTTGACATGGGGAATGACTTTGAGGAGTGCAAAAGTAATCTTTTCTCTATTCGAAAAGTTATGGATAGAAAAATACCCTTCTAGTATATTCAACCACTTCTCTAAAACATCTGCTTCTATCTAACCTTAAAATATAGGAATAAAAAAGTTTATATGTACCTCGAAGGGGGCGACGCCTCCATTCGAAGAAGATGCATGGCCTGTTGGTAGTTGCCGAAGGATTTGCGCGAAACTATCCATCATCTCATTCTTATGTTATGTGAGGGATTCCTTAATCAAAAGTTTGAAAGGATAGCTTGTCTCGTCATATTTCTTTTCTCCTTCCATGAGAGGTCGCTTGGGCGTGCAAGATATTCTTCCCTTAAGAGAAACAAGATCGAGACCCAACTCTTTGTACTTCGACCTCGTTGGGGACATGCATTAAGACGACAAGGAGAAGACTGCTCTGATACCACTGATCCATATTTTATGAGAAGAATGAAATGAATACAGATTATTAACAGGTTCTTAACACAAAACAATATATATATATAATAAAACTGGTTTTCTATTCAATAACGAAATAAACTGAAACTATAAAATGCAGCGGAAACAAGCTTGCTGGAATGGTGGCAGCTTATCTCTGAGAAGAGATGTGATGGATGTGAGAATTCAAAAGAATAAGATTAAAATGAGGCTTTGAAGGCCTTTTTACAATAAACAAGAATGCCAAGAACCCTGTACATCGAAAAACCTAACCCTAGGAGATGAAGCACCAAAAGTCATGTGGGCCCCGTTTGGGTAAGTTAGTACATCAACTTCCCAGGGTCGTAACTTTTGCATACGATCTCCGTTTTAGGCGTGTGATATACCGTTGGAGAGGTATCATAGAGGAGATTAATTTAGGGGGATAAATTATTACTTTTATTTATTTATTTATCATTTAGGAGCTCAATCCCAAAAAACCTTCATTTAGGCCCTGAAAATGGCGCCAGAAGTTAAAACTGCTAAAAATAGTAAATTGCCAAAATTGTCAGAATTTTTTTTTGAGCCAGTTGGAAAAGGTGGGTGGATACTGATATCCATATGTATCAATACTCCCTCCTTATGAAGCAATGGTATCCATTTCATTGAGGTCCCCCATCAGATGAGGAAATTTCTACTGAATTTGGCCTCGGGTGAGCCACTTGCCTTGGTGTAGGAGCTGCCCTTCTTTGATGACTCGATAAAGCTAGATCCTTTGCTATTGAGTTCCCTTGATCTGTGTTTCCACAATATGATCATTGGATTCTTGTTGTATGCAGTTGAGGTTGATATATGTTGGTGTCAGTTGTTCTGCTACTTCTTAGGTGTCCAATACTGGTGGGAAATAAGGGCGAAGGAGATCCACGTTGAACACTAGGTGCAGGCCAAGGAAAGGAGGAATGCTGAGCTCAAAATAATTATCCCTCATGGCCTTGGTGATAGTGTATGACCCATAACAAAGTGGGTGAAGATTTCTATGGGGTCGTGTAAGGTGTTCTTTCTGCAAGTGCAACCAAACTTTGTCGCCCAGCTAAAACTTATGTGGCACCCGATGCCGATAATGGTGTTATTTATACTTGTCATTGGACTTCTCTAGGATATCCTAAACCTATTAGTGGATGTGTTGGATCCTCGCAATGAACCGGGTGGCTTTGTCAGCTTCAGTTGGAGCACGAGATGAGTTGGTCGAGGTGATTGCAAGGGGAAGTGCAACATCTATGGGACCCAATGGTTGGAATCCCAACCCCACCTGAAAGGGGATGTTGTAACACACCCAATCCACCCACTAACCGAGGAATGTCACTTAATCATACACTTAGATTAGTTCTGAAAACATAATGTAACACCCAGTATTCGACTGAGGTATGTCAGATAACTTTTTTTTTTTTTTTCTCTCTAAATACATATATACACACACATGCATACATACATACTGAACTGCATGCAATTAAACATATACATACAATGCTCTAGCGGAAGCTTCACATATAAAAGATAAAAAAACAATTGTGTTATGTAAATATACGATTTTTAGACTGATTTAATAGTGAACACAGACATGCAACATATACATGGTATATCCTTAAACGTACATACAATTATGCTCACACAAGCAATAAAACCCATAAAATAACACATAAATGACAATGCATCATGGAATTAAAAACATAACCGATAATTATCTTGGTAAGAATGTCACCAACTATGTGCAGACCGTCCACGAACCTCCTAGCCTTAGACTACATTGTTCGTCACTCTCAATAGTGAGTCACCCCTGAGATGGGACTGGACTCCACCCGGGAAAGGGATTCCTAACTTGGTTAAAGGTTCATGGTCAACCAGAAAGATTCCTTCTCAGGTGTTCACTCAACCATAGCCTACAACCTCTCCTTCCCCACATGCCCGTCCCACCCAAGGAAGTGTTCCCCTTCTCTACTCAACGGTCCTTCGGCTGCCCCACTTCCCTTCCAGGGATTCAACGATAAGCTAGACCGGAAATCTCAAAGAAATGCAACCACAATTTATCACCTTCAGGAAATCGATCCTCAACATTTCCCTCATTCAGAGAATTTCTCACGGGTCTGACAACCCGCCTCTTCAATCCCACTCCCAAGCTGATAGGTACACCAACAAGAATGGATATCAATCTGGTCTGGGTACGATGGTAGGAAGATATGAGGTAGCTCAAGGATTGACAGAATGTATCATGGATACTGGTTCTCTGGTCGAAGGAAGAAAAAATGGTAAGATTCTCCTCCTCACAATGGTCGATCCCCCCCCAAAGGAACTAAGTCTCGGCAATAAGTATGCATGTCTCCAACTTGACACTTGTCATGTTGGAAGCTACTCTGATACACTTGTCCCCTACTTTAGGACTTAGGATAAATTAATTATCCGTACTTTATTTTTTTAAGAAATATTAATATAATATTTATTTTCATCTTTAAGCTCTCTAGCTTAGCCCTGTTCTTAACTTTAGGTTCTCTCTTTCCCTATTTGGTGGAATCTAGTCCCCCTTCTCTTTTATTGTGGCCATTCTGTGCGCAATGATGTATTTTTATATTAATCATGAGTTATATACAAAATAGGCACTCTAGCCTTTAACATCTAGGCACGCTGACCTAATTCCAAGACATAAGCATTCTAGCTTATAATAATGGCTCACCAGCCTATAATGCATATTATATACACAAAGGTTCACTGACCTTAATATTGC
>ML809508.1:28958-61403 GCA_009831015.1 Picea engelmannii | reverse complement strand
CCAACTCCAAATCATGAGTGGCATAGTTTCTTTCATGCTCCTTCAACTTCCTTGATTCATAACATATCACAAATCCATTTTGGCTGAGGACTCCACCAAGTCCTTCATTACATGCATCTATGCATACAATGAAATCTTCATTTGGGTCCACAATCCTTAGTATTGGAGTACTTGTCAATAATTGTTTCAAATGTTGGAAACTCCTTTCATAGTTTGACATCCACTGAAACTTCATACCCTTTCTTTGTAAGGAAGTGATTGGGTGTGCTATCTTCAAGAATCCTCCAATGAATCTCCTCTGGTAGCATGAAAGGACCATGAATGATCTGACCTCTGTCACATTATTTGGTGCTGACCATTCTCTAATGGATTCAATCTTCTTGGGGTCCACTACTATCCCATCTTTTGAGATGATATGCACCAAATAACGAATTTTTTTCTGATAAAATGAGCACTTTATCAATTTGGCATACAACTGATGCTCCCTTGATACTTGCAAAACCATCCTCAAATGATGTTCATTCTCTTCCTCTGTCTTAGAGTATATAAGAATGTCATCAAAAAAGACAATGACAAACTTGTCTAAATATTCTCAGAAAACAACATTCATTAAGCACATGAAAACAACTGGTGCATTTGACAACCCAAATGTCACCATTGTGAACTCATAATGACCACACCTTGTCCTGAAGGTGGTCTTGTTGATATCCTCCTCCTTGATTATTACCTGATGGTACCCCGATATGATATCTATCTTTGAAAAGATCTTTGCATCCTTCAATTGATAAAAAAGATCATCAATCCTTGGCAGAGGATACTTGTTCTTTAAAGTCACTTTATTCAACTGTCTGAAATCAATGCACAATCTTAACATTCTATCTTTCTTTTTCACAAACAAGACTGGGGCACCCCAAGGTGATACACTTGGGCATATATACCCCTTCTCCAGAAGTTCTTCAAGCTACATTTGCAACTCCTTCAATTCTAGTGTACTCATTCTGTAAGGAGTCTTTGACACGTGAGATGCTCCTGGTGTCAAATTTATAGAAAAATTGAGGTCTCTCCTTGGGGGTAGTCCTGGTACTTCCTTGAATACATCTTCAAACTCTTTCAGGACTTCATAATTCTCCAAATTTGGCACCTTGTCTTCAGGTATCTCCTCCATATGAGCTGCAAATATTTGACATCCTCTTCTATAACATTTCTTCAGCTGCAATGCTAAAATTTCTCTAACGGTTACTGCCCTGGGAATTCCCTGCACTTTCCTTTGGTTCCCTTCTTCATCCAAGAAAGTGAATGCTTTGCTATGACAATCCAATAAAGTATGATGTGGGTCCAACCAATCCATCCCAATTAAACAACCATAGGAACCTAAGGGTAAGATATTCAAATCTGCCTTGGTGTTCAGTCCATTCATGTCCATGAGACATGACTTAACCATCTCATTAACCTTTCTTTTGGTTCCTGTAGCCAACTATACCAACCAAGATTTTCCATGCCTACTGTTGAAACAATTTTTAAATTTTTTATCCCTAAGACCTAAACTTTCCTTTTTTGGGTTTCGGTTTTTCATAAAGCATAAGCTTCGTTATCATTCCCAAGCGCCCGGTACCGATTTCCCAAAAAAAATTATTCTTTAAATAATAAAAGGAAAAAAACCTAAAGTGTTATAAGAATCCCGACACATTTTCTATAAAGTTATTTTAATCATGATAAACTTTAAACCTAATGGAGTTAAGATTAACTTTAATTTTTTTTTGGGATTCAGGGTTTGTTGAGAACATATATTTCAATACATATTGAATCACGAAATCCCGATTCCCGATTTCCCGAAAGAATTAGAGTTAGTTAAAATTCTAATTAATTAATTCAGTAACACAAAAAGTTAAGGCTTAAGTTAATCGATTTCGGAATTTCGGAATTCGGGGTTCAACAATAACATACCTCTTGTCAACTTGATCCCTGAAATCTCAAAACGAGAAATCCCGACCCATAATTTGTGCTAAAATGTTAATGTTGTTTTATCCTTAATCTTGATTAATTAGTTAACTAAAATGGAATTAAGTCCTAATTTAAACATGTCGCGATTTTGGAATTTCAGAAATTGGGATGCAACAATAACATACCTCTTGTTAAATCGATCCCTGAAATCTCGAAATGTGAAATCCTGACTCAAAATCTATATTAATCTAAATTAATTCCGTTTGGAGGTTAATCCTTAATCTTGATTAATTAATTCGCTAATATCAAAATTTAAGGCCTAAGTTAATCATTTTGCAATTTCAGAAATTGGGATTCATCGATGACATACTTCCTGTCAACACGATCCCTGAAATTCCGAAATGCTTAATACCGATCAATTATTTTTCTAAAACAAATTTAATTCTTAATTAATCTTGTCGTGATTTCGTGATTTCGGAAGTCGGGATTTGGTGATAACATGCCTCTTTCCAACTCGATCCCCGAAATCCCGAAATACAAAATCTTGACTCTTGATCTATGATTAGTCTAAATTAACTATGTTTTGACAGCATGATTAATGTTAATCAATCTTTTTAGGTTTTGTTCATGTTTCGGTTTCCGATTGAATGAAATGTTCCGATTTTTAAATTCAAAAGCGCCAAAATGCGACCACTTAAATAAAAAATAACTGGTGATACGCGACACTAATGTGTATCTTAGTAAATATCTACTGCATTAAATGTTTTGAATTCTTGTCAGCTGCGTCAACCCATTCATTGTTAAGAGAATTAAAAGAGAGTTTGAAGGTCTGTGTTTCACAAAGTTTTTTTGTTTCACACTATCAAGCAGAAGACGCATTCAACCGAGCTCATACACTCCTTTTTTGTAATAGGTTTTCCATCTAACTTGAATTCATGTTACCAAAAAAGGCACCAAAGAAGAGTGAGGATACACAGGAAGGAGATATTATATCTGACACTACACCACACGCTATCGACTCCATTAAATCTTGGACACAAATCTCTGAATTACTAGAATACGAATTCAAGAATTCTCAAACTGATTCTGATAATCACTTTTGGGATATAGCAGAATCAGAGCTTCATAAGATCGCGGCGTGCCCTCGGCTTTTAGTGTACAACGATATGATCAATTGGGTCCTGGAAAAGGTTGATATTATGACGAGGAGAATTTTAAATGATCAAGGGGTCATTTTCGGCTCGTTCTGGCCAGAACATATACAAGTAATTTATAAGATCTCACCGAATCCTAAGTACACTTTTAATGCCGAGTTTTTAGCTGAATTTCAAAGGAAAGAGTGTACTGAGGCAGACCGAACTTATCCTAATTTAATTGGAGATTGGTCGAGATGTCCATCAAAGTTTAGGGCCAATACCCATGGGGTTTATGCCAGAACATCTTTGAATGAATACATGGTCTATGTAGCTATTATGTTGTGTAGACTGTTCGGGAGAAAGGATCCCTACCATTTTCATGCAGATTGGGTGCCCTTTTTAGAAGAAGCTTAAGAAGGATTCACTTTCAACTGGAATAAAATTCTATCTGATAACCTAGCTCAAGAAGTTTCAAATTATAGATTTGCGAAATCTAAAGGTAAACCAATGGCCTTTTATATGTCAGCATATATTATGGACGTAGTTTTCTTTATGACTCCTTTTCCCTTGATGAATTGGAGTTGGAACATAACTTGCCCCGAGCCCATTCATGAATATCATTCTACACTTTGGGAAGAAAATGATAAGAATGCATTTTACGAAATTTGTCATTTTATAATAATTCCAATGCATAAAATGTTTCATGGCTATGAACCCCCTCGTATTCCTGAGTTAGTCTCAGGAAATCTAAAAGCAATAGCCGACTGGTTTGTTGATGAAAACTTCTCTTATATTAGGGTTTATGGATGCTCAATCCCCCCTCATGCACTTCTGAAATTCCTACAGGACAGACTGGTATTGAGGGAGGTAGCACATCAAATAGTGAAAGGTGGTATTGGGATAGAGCTAAAGGTAGATCAGAAGAAATCTTGGCCAGTCTTCCCTGTGTATGTCAGGAAATTTTCATTACTAAACCTCGACCATTCTAAAGGAGAGGTTGAAGCATTAGAAGAAATAAAATTGGTAAATATTGAGCACATAAAGCATGATCCTTATCAATTAGTAAGCATACACCTGGTGCAATGCAATTTGAAAGCTTATGAGAACGAATCATCTGTTTATGATGATATTTTCAAGGAGGTCAAAACCTATGAAGAAGTTTTGAATAGGGTACAAGCCATGTAACCTGACTCATAGGCTGGTTTCATGTCATTTCAAAGTCACAGACGAAGTTGTTTACCAAAGAGTTTGCAAGGTGAATCTATGACCCCTCCTCCAGAGAAGGAAGAGCCTCCCCTAGGCTTTGAAAAAAATGTACAGGATAAAGAAAATACAAAAGGAAAAATGAAGGAGGGTGAAATTCCTTCACAAGAAATAGGAGTTCCTTAGACAGAAGAATCAGAGGCAGGGAAAGGAAAGGAGTCAGAAAGACCTTCAGAAATCCCTGAGAGTTTTCCAAAAAAGGTAGGAGGAACAACATCGACAGAACTTGGAAGTCCCATTACTTCCTTGACTCCATTGTAGTCTACTTATGGAAACCCCCACAAGGGAGCTCTGTATGTTAGTGATATTGAGCCTATTTCTAGGGATGAGATTCCTTCATCCGATTATTTTTTCAATAAAAAGAGAAAGGAAATCCTTAAACAGGAAATTCATCCAAGAGGAGATATGATGGTTAAAAAGCATAGGGTCATTATAGATGGACAAAAACTTGAAGAGGGAGAATTCGCTACAGAGATAGCAGGCACAATGGGAGCTTTAGCATTGACGAATATATACTTTGTGGGCAATTTAACAACTATGTTGGAACAAAAAGACCAAATGATAGCTCAGCTACATGGTCAATTGAAAGAGACTGAAAGAAATATTAGTTGGGGAATAAAAAAGGGTCTAGAACAAGCTAGATTAAATGATATTCAAGAGATTCAGAAAATGAAAGCAAGCTTAGAGGAAGCAAATCATAAAATACAGGTCACTAAAGCACAAATCCTAAAGCAAGAAGAAAAAAATAAACAATTACAAGATACGATTAGTTCCATTTCAAATCAAGTGATAGAGCTTGAAATTTTCCAGACCCATGTATTGGGAATACATTTGAAGATAGAAGAGGAGCAACAGGGAGTGTTTTCAAATTTGGAAGTTGTCCAGAATTACTTTCAGGAAACAAATAAATCCTTGGAGAATATTCTCCAGAAAGAAAGAGAAGTGAAAGGAGCCAGAATGACTTTCCAAAAAGCAGTGGCTTTGTCAACAAAAGAGGATCTTAGGGAGGATAAAAAATTATCTGTATCAGAACAGATCAAAGGTGATGTGATACTTAAGGTATGGGAGGCAGACATCAAAGAAAATAAAAGAATAACCAGAGAAGTTAATGACAATTGTCAAGGAATTTTTGATCTTTTAGAAAAAACTTCATTGAACATTGGAAAAAACAATTGTTCAAGGTTATTAGGAGAAATTAACATTGTCAAGAACCAGCTAAGATTCAAAGAAGATATGGAGGAAATGCAGGTAGAGATCCAAAAAATAAACGTAATCATTGTCATCGAAATCAACAAATGGATAGTAATTCCAAACTTAAAGTTGCAAACTATTAAATTCACAAGGAAGATAATTGAAGATCGCTTGCCTGAACTACATAAAAAATTCTTCATATTTGAAGCAAAATATATACCAGACGCTCCCAGAGTTTTGGTGAAGTTTTTGGGAAAATGTATTCACTGTCTTAAGACAGAAGAAGGAAATTCGTCAATGCAGACATGAAAACATTGTTTTGTATATTTTCATTATTGAAATAACAAAGTAGTTAAAATAGAAATATAAATGGTTCGACATTGTTCATTCATGTAACTGTAGTCTTAGGAATTTAGTTAATCACCAATGGGAAAATATTTGGTGATCATGTATAAATATACTTTCATAAGACTAAGAAATGGCTTTTGGTTTTTTTGGGGAGAGCCGATTGTATTAAAAAAGTTTTCCATCCATTGTGATATAAATAATGCAGACGAGATTCTGAATTCTGTCAACTTGAAGCTATGTGTTCTTTAACCATGTTTACAATTTTTTATGTTTCTTTTTTCAATGTCCTTCTAATGAATGATCAACTATAAGTTTATTTCATACATCTTTCGTAGTTTGAATTGATTTGGTCATCAAATTATTTACATCTTTTCCTCTGAAATTGCTATCAATAATTTTAAGACCTATAGATCATTTGAATGATTATATTTAACACTTCATTAGAAATCATGTTTTCCTCTTTACTTCCTGTTACAATATGAGATTCTTTCATGATTAAAGCCTCATATTTTTTCAGTAGTATTTCTTTGTTGTTTTACTATTCTCAAAATTGTTTCAAGTCCAGGAAACGGCCTCAACTGTTATTATATTATTATTTTGAATTTCAAAACTATTTTTCCTATTTTCATCACTTAAAAACTGAAGCAACAATTTATCAAATTCTTTCAAATTTAAATAAAATTTTACTCTCCATGATTGTCCCAAATAACAGACATCCCAACATAGAACCTGGCCTCCAAGATCAAACTAGCATTGCTTTAAATATTTTTAATACTATTCTGCAAACAACAACTAACCAAGCTGAATTAAACTGTTCATGGGCTACTATTGAGAGAGATATCAGCATCCAAGAACAACGAGAAGCTAGACAGAGGAAGTTGAGAAACTGACTCTAATTTACCCTTCTTTTTTATTCTTACCCTTTAATTACCTTTACCTTTACGGATGCCTTGACGGTATACTTTACAGCCTTAAAGTATAAACTCAGGAACAACACCTGCTTCTTGGAAATTGCAAACTTTCTACCATCTTAGGATCTATATAACTATGACTAGCTCTTGAATCAATTAAAATAGCAATGGTTTGGTTGTTAATCATACCTTCCACTTCAATCATGTGTGACTGATATTCTACTTGCTTGTTATCCAGGGCTGCATATATCCTTGGCACATTTCTGCCCATGTCCTCCACTATTTCAGCTTGCTATACATTATAAACAATCCTTCCTTTTTCACCTCTATGAGGACAATCTCTGAATCTATGATCTCCTTTACAACCCCAACATTGAATAGGTGGCTGCCTTGGCCTTTGGCCTTCTTCCTCTATTATTTTGCGATATTTAGAAGTTGGTGGTCCCTGTGGACTATTTCTAAAGAATGATGGTTTAAATCCTTTCTTCCTCTGATCCACCTTGAACTTCTTTTTGTCTTCCCAAAATTTTTGGAAAGTTGGCCTTGCTTTCTATTGATCATATAGACATTTAGCTCGCCTTACGGTCTATTCCAATGTCTTGGGATCATCATATTGTATTTTGTCACTGATGAATGATGGAAATCCACTCAAATACCTTTGAATTTTAACTGTCTCATCCTTGTTGAAGGAGACATACTTCAACAGTTCTAGGAATATTCTTTCATATTCATCTATGGTCATACTTCCAAGTTTGAGTTCAAAGAACTCTTTCATTTTCTTGTCATAATACCTCTTAGTCAAGTATTTCTTCTCAAAATACTTCTTACATTCCCTCCAAGTAACGCTCTTCTCTTTAATGTGTTGTACCTGCACAAGTTGATCCCACCACATGGATGCCTTTCCTTTGAGTTGATAGATGGAAATTCTACCCTCTGCATGGGAAGAATAATTGTGTAATTTAAAATACTTCCTCATGCCCAACAACCATGTTTCTGAATATTCATCCTTCTTGTGCTCACCATAAAATGTAGGAGGTTTGATTTTGTTCATTTCTCCTCGTAGCTCATCCACCCTAGACCTCTTATGATGTCTGACAGGGGATGGAATTATGCTGCTACCTTCTCTTTTCTTGGAATTCTTTCGGGCTCGATGGTGGTGTCTGCTAAGATTTATTGATATCTTTTTCTCATCTGAAGTTTTGTGCCTTACAGATTTGCTTGAGTCACTTTATTTTTCCAATTTCTTTTCTATTCTATTCAGACTTTGCAATAACTTCATGTTGAAGTCATCCTGCTTCTCTTTGGCTCTCATAATCCTTTCATTATCATATTTATGGCTTTGGACATCCTTTTGCAAATTTTTAATAGTATCTACCATATTCAGGTTTTCATCCCTTTCCTCTCCATGTCCATTGGAGTTTATTCCTTCAATGTCCAAATGGACATTCATCCTTCTACTCTCATCTTGTTGACTATAGTTTCCTCCTGTCTCTTCCATTCCTATGGACTCGGTACTTGATCTGATCTGATCTAGTTGTTGTTAGTTCTGTAAAATGTGCAACCATTAAAAATCATTAGTTTAACTAAATCGACAATCCACGAGAAATATGAACTATTTCGGCTCAATAATTATATCAGAATTGTCTTTTCTGATTTCTTGTTGTTTCCACCATGAAAATTCTCAGACACGACCCAAGTTTTGAGAACTTAGAAATCACTATATCATTGCAGAGAGATACATTGGGTGCAAGGTGGTTTTCCAAAACCACTTTTTCATAAGTTCCGATGTCACGTACTTCAATATGTCAAATCCACCATTCGTGGGATGGGTGATGGTTAGTTAGATCACTCCATCTCATTCACTCATACATCACAACCGTTTGAGTTAGGTGAACACTGCCATGTAACAAACTCAAAAAGTTTAATCATTTGAATTGGATTTGCTGAGCATGGAAACCCATTGCACTTGTGCGCAAGTCTGTTAGGGATTTATGATTGAGGTTCTATAATTACCAAATCTCGGGTATGGAAGCATCATCTTATCCATCAATGAGAAATCTCCAAACTGGTTCGAACTTCTCATCTCTGCAAAATTATTTCGATGTCCACAAAATTGAGGTATATGGACCCAGTTAAATCCAATGAGACTGGTTATTTGGGCAACATGCTAAATTTTCCTACGAGTACGAAGGAAAAGGTAGTCGTGTAGATATTGGTGACTAAATTTCACATAGTACCTATTACTGATTCGATATTGGAAATCAGGCTGAATCCAATCATGAGGGATCTGGTTATCAATAAAGCAGTTGCTAAGAAGAAATGAAGCAAGTGACATAAGAAGGAACTCGTCGCTGAAGCGACTGAGAGTGTTGGAGAGAATCAACTGGTCTAGTTAGATTCTTTAAAGGAGGAGCTAGCTAAGCTGAAATGAGCCCTCAATACAATTGAGTATATTTCAATGATTTTTGGACAAATGATAGCAGAGGTAAGGAATCTCCATAGATGATAGACCTATTCTTGTACAACCTCTTTGAATAGGGCCACTGCTATTTTGAATCATCCCCTTTTGTAATTTTGGATTTTGAATGAATATATAAGTGCAGAAGAGGAGTTTTTACTGCTTAAGACAAGATTCCACTAATGATGTTACAAATCTTGTTTCCTTTAATATTATGTATCTTCTTGTAACTTATATTTCACTTTCAACTGTTTGAATAAAACCCATAATTCATCTCATTCGCTTGACTCATTTTAAATAATACTTCAACGCAATTGTGTATTCCTCTTTGTTTGAATACTATGTAAATGTTTCTAATTAAACTCAGGCTCGTCGTCTTAATTAGATTTTCAGACGATTTTGTGCACACAAAAATTCAACCTGTGTACCTTTATTTATCATTCAAACGAATTTATAAGTTAAATCATGTTTCCGCGCACCTGTATCTGCTATACATTTCCTCTTCGTTTCGCCAATAACTTGCGCACACTACTTTTATGTTACACGCTAATATCCTCTGCGCACTATTTCTGTATCACACTTGGATATTCCACATGCATTTCTCTCTATGCATTGAACTGTGCTAAAGTTCAATATGCCTTACCGTGTACAATAATCTGTATGCCCCACCGAATAATATGTCACTACTACACGCAACTACCTACGTTCACCCTTGCCTGCACTATAGAGATACAACACATACTCCTACTGTGTGCGCACCAACCAACTTCACTATGCCTCACAATACCATGCACACCACGTGCACCTTTACTATGTGTATGCACTCCGCGCAATGCTAAATTTAGTGCGCACATCTCTACATATTATTCTTCTGCGTGGTGGCTCAATTTTCCATAAATGCAATATACTGTATACCATACTGTAATCGATACCATACAATAATCTCGTCTCCATTTGACTGGTTTGTCCCATTCAGGCTTAGTGTTGAAAATTGACACTCTGATACCATACTATAACACACCCCGTCCACCCACTGACCGGGGAATGTCACTTACTCAGACACTTATCTTAGTTCTGACAACATAATGTAACACCCAGTATTCGACTGAGGTATGTCACATAAATTTTTTCTTTTTTTTTCTCTCTAAATATGTATACACACACACATGCATACATACATACTGAACTGCATGCAATTAAACATATACATACAATGATCTAGCGGAAGCTTCACATATAAAAGATAAACAAATAGTTGTGTTATGTAAATATACAATTTTCAGACTGATTTAACAGTGAACAAAAACATGCAATGTATACAGGGTACATCCTTAAACGTACAAATAGTTATGCTCACACAAGCAATAAATCCCATAAAATAACACATAAATGACAATGCAACATGGAATTCAACACATAACTGGTACTTATCTTGGTAAGAATGTCACCAACTGTGTGCAGACCATCCATGAACCTCCCAGCCTTAGAATACACTGTTTGTCACTCTCAACATTGAGTCACCTCCGAGCTGGGACTAGACTCCACCCAAGAAAGGGATTCCTAACTCAGCTAAAGGTTCATGGTCAACCAGAAAGACTCCCTATTAGGTTTTCACTCAACCATAGCCTACAACCTCTCCTTCCCCACATGCCTGTCCCACCCAAGGAAGTGTGCCCCTTCTCTACTCAATAGTCCTTCGATTGCCCCACTTCCCTTCCAGGGCTTTAGCAACAGTCCAGACTGGAAGTCTCATAGCACTATAGTCGTAGTTTATCACCTTCAGGAAATAAATCCTCAACAATTCCCTCACTTAGATAATTTCTCACGGTCCTGACAACCTGCCTCTTCAATCCCGCTCCCAAGATGACATGTACACCAATAGGAATGGATATCAATCTGGTCTGGGTACAATGGTAGGAAGATACAAGGTAGCTCAAGGACTGACATAATGTATCGTGGATACTGGTTCTCTAGTCGAAGGAAGAAAAAATGGTTAGATTCTCCTCCTCACAATGGTCGATCCCCCCCCAAAGTAACTAAGTCTCGGCAATAAGAATGCATGTCTCCAACTTGACACTTGTCATGTTGGAAGCTACTCTGATACACTTGTCCCCTACTTTAGGACTACGGATAAATTAATTATCTGTACTTTATATTTTTAAGAAATATTAATATAATATTTATTTTCAGCTTTAAGATCTCTATCTTAGCCCTGTTCTTAACATTAGGCCCTCCCCTTCCCTATTTGGTGGAATCTAGTCCCCCTTCTCTTTTATCATGGTTGGTCTATGCGCAACGATGTATTTTTATATTAATAATGAGATATATACAAAATAGGCACTCTAGCCTTTAACATCTAGGCGCACTGGCCTAATTCCAAGACATAAGCATTCCAACTTATAATACTGGCTCACTAGCCTATAATGCATATTATATACACAAAGGTTCGCTGACCTTAATATTGCGCACACTTTAGTTACTGTGCACGGTATCCACTGACCTCAAGGTTGCACGCTCTTTAGTTACTATGCACCATATCCTCTATCTTTAATGTTGTGTGCACCTTAGTTACTGCGTGCAGTATTCAAAAATGTGCACATTACATCCCTTTACTACGCAGTATATGCGCACACCATGCCATGAAAGGTGTATTACAAAAATGATGTTTAAACAACTCACTAACTTAAATATACTTGGATTATATTTACTTTTGGGTTTGGCTGAGGGATATTACAACTATGGCCGGTTGAGCTATGCATGGATCGATTGTAGCTATGCTGGACATAGGGAAGGCTCTCATCCCATGTGCAAGGGTGCTTTGAATTATACATGCGAAGGATATGCATAATCATTCGATTTACAACCTCAGGTTGGCCATCTGTCTGGGGGTGGAAGGATGTGGATTTGATGAGCTTGGTGTCTAGCAGTGACCAAAGGCTCAACCAGAATGTGCTAATAAATCAACTATCTCGATCTGAGACAATGGTTTGTGGGATTCCAAAATGTACCTAGACTCGTTCAAAGAAGAGCTTGGCAGTGGCCTCTGCTGCGATGCTCTTCTTGCAGGCAACTAGACTCGCCATCTTAGAAAAGCGATCAACAACCACAAAAACATAGTCATTTTCCTGCTTGGTGGATGGAAGGCCCGACATGTAGTCCATTGAGATGGATTCCCATGGCCTGTCAGGAGTAGGAAGAGGGGTGTACAGGCCCTGTTTCTTATTGGTCGGTTTGGAAATAGTGCAGGTAGTGCAAGACCTAATATACTTGCTGACCTCTTGTCAAAGTTTCGGCCAGTAGAAATATTTATGTAGCATCACCACTATCTTTTCGACACCGAAGTGTCCTGCCACCCAAATTTAGTGGGCTTCCCATATCATCTTTGCTCGCTCACTTGATGGAACACAGATATGGCCTAGATGGCACAACAACCCATCCTAAAGATGGAAATTATCGGCAACTGTGTTTGCACCCAACATTTGTTAGGTGGTGGAGAATTCAGGGTCTATCTCATAGAGTTGGGGCCATCTAGAATTCTCATGGCTGCAAGAGTCTAGCACCGTGGTGAGTGCCATGACTCGCAGTTTTCTCAGGCAATCAGTGACGTGATTGGGGCTTCCTGTTTTATACTTGATGTTGAGGTGTAATTGCTGCAAGTATGTGGACCACTTTTGATGGCAGTCATTCTGCAATTTTCCGTGTGTCTGCCTGAACTACAGTGGTTTATGATCAGTGTGGATGACTATCTCCTTCCCAAGAATGTAATGTCTCCACTAGCGGCAGGCTTGCACAATGGAGTACATTTATCTATCGTAAGTAGGGTACTTATGGACAGTATCTGACATTGTCTCACTATGATAGGCCATGGGGTGTCCGTGCTAAGTGAGAATGACACTCACGACATAGTCTGAAGCATCTGTCTCGATCTCAAAGGGATGTTTTAGGTTTGGTAGTGAAAGTACTGGGGCTGAGCACAAGCGCTGCTTCAAATCATCAAATTCTTGTTGCTGGGACCGACCCCACGTAAATTTCTCCTTACCACCACCCCTTTTTATTTGGTTGAGTGCCCATGCAATATGGGAGAATCCCAACACAAATCTTCCATAGAAATTGGTAAAGCCCAAGAAGCTCCAAAGATCAGTGAGTGTTGTTGGGGCTAGCCAGTCATGAATGACTTGGATCTTTGCTGGATCCACATGTGCGCCATGCTGATCAATGATGTAGCCTAGGTAATGGACCCAATCCATGCTGAATTAGAATTTTTCCAAGTTGGCATATAGCTTGTGCTGTTGCAGTGTGTGTAGAACCTGCTGAATATGATGCAAGTGTTCGGCCCAAGTCTTGTTGTAAATTAGAATGTCGTTCAGATACACCACTACAAAATTATTGGTGAATGGTTGTAGGATATCATCCATCATCCTCATGAAAGTGGTTGGGGCATTTATCAAACCAAAGGGCACGACCAACCATTCAAAAAGGCCTTCCTTTGAATTGAAGTCGGTCTTCCATACATCTATTTGTTCTATCAGGACCTGGTGGTAGCCAGACTTTAGATCAATCTTACTGAATTATTTGGCCCCCGTGAGTTGATCAAGGAGGTCGTCGATTCGGGGAATCGGGTACCCGTTTCTGACTGTGATTTTATTCAAAGCCTGGTAATCAATACAGAGTCGCCAGGTTCCATATTTCTTCTGTACCAACACGATGGGGATCCCATAAGGTGATGAGTTGGGGAGAATGTTACCCTTGTGGAGAAGTTCTTGGATTTGTCGCTTGATCTCCTCATTCTCTAAAAAAGAACAATGATAGACTGGCCCATTTGGAAGTGGTGCACCAGGGGTCAGATTGATGGGGTGCTTGACCTGGCAGTGTAGAGGTACCCCTGTAGTTGAGGAGAAGATATCCAAGTATTCCTCCATGACCTTATTTACTTGCTTCTGCTGTGTGGAGAGGTTGGCCACATAGACTCTAGATGTGGATATGATCTTTCTCTTATTCTGAGAGTGAATCATAAAGAAGAAAAACTTCCCCGTTTGAGAGATGACCTTCCTACATTGCTTAGCAGATATCAAGGAAATAGGACTAGGTGGGACTGCCTCAAGTATCCTGTACAATTTCCTGTTCAAAGTCATAATAACACTACGAGGCCTAGAATCATATACAACATGACGTTTCCATAAATAAGGTTGGCCCAAAAGAACATCAGAAACTTTGAGAGGAGAAACATCACACAATACCTCGTCTTTGAAGGGCTTGATGCCGTACGACAATTGACATTGTTGGCTGACGCAAAGATTGCTTCCTTGGTGGAGCCATCCAATGGTGTAGGGTTGTGGGTGTTTCTTTGTTGGTAGGGACAACCAATTGATGACCTCTACTGAGATGAGGTTCTTATGGCTATCTCTATCAATGATGAAGTGTAGTAGGGTGCCTTTTACCCACATCTGTGGATGGAAGAGGTGCTCTCCTTCTTCTAGCTCGTCTGGCTCACCATGCTGGAGATTGGTGGTAGCAACGATGGCATTGGGTTCCACGTCATTTATCCGTCTTCCCCTTTCTGGTTCTAGCTCAGAGTCAGAATCCACATCTGATTCAAAGGCTTTCACTTCAGCCACCAACGACTGTTTTGAGTGGCAGTCAGCAGTGTTATGCCAAGGGCTCTTATGGAAGTTGCACCACTTCCCGATATCTTTTTTTGTCTTTCCGGTGTCCTTATTTGCTTGCGGCTTGGACTGGTAGTCTTGATACTATCCATATTTTCTCTATCCTTTTCTCTGTGGGTTGGGGCCACCCTTTCTTGGCTTTTGTTGTGAGGGGTTCCCAGGCCTAAATTACTGTGTCTTTTTTTTGAGATTCTGCTTGATTTTGATGACATATCGGTAGGCCGCGCCCAAGGATGAGATGTCCAGAAATTCCATTTCATTCTGGATGTATCTATGTAGGAAACTGTGATACTTGAGCACTAGTTGCCACTGTGAATCTTTGATACCCAGCTTGGTGCGCAAGGTATGGAAGATATTTGTGAAATCTGGCACTACTTGGTCTCTTTGTTACCGTAGTGTGGTCCATTTGGTACACATGTGGTCATAACTTTTGACAGGGTAGTATTGTTCCTTAATATCATCCCTAAAGGATTCCTAGGTGGACGTGATTGAAAATAATGAGGTTTCCTCTGTTTCCTTTTGCTCACAGAAAGTTTCCCACCAATCTTTGACATGGGGAATGGCTTTGAGGACCGCAAAAGTAATCTTTTCTCTATTCAAAAAGTTATGGACATAAAAATACACTTCTATTAGATTCAACCACTTGTCTACAACATCTTCATCTATCTAACTTTCAAATATAGGAATATAGAAGTTTATTTGTACCTTGAAGGGGGTGGCGCCTCCATTCGAAGACAATGCATCGCCTGTTGGTAGTCACCGAAGGATTTGTGCGAAACTATCTATCATCTTGTTCCTCTGTTGTGTGAGGGCTTCCTAAATCAACAATTTGAAAGGATCTCCTGTCCTATCATATTTATTTTCTCTTGCCATGAGAGGTCTCTTGGGCATGCGAGAGATTTTTTCCTCAAGAGAAACAAGCTCGAGACCCAACTCTTTGTACTCCGACCTCGTTGGGGACATGCATTAAGATGACAAGGAGAAGACCGCTCTGATACCACTAATCCATATTTTATGAGAAGAAAAAAATGAATATAGATTATTAACAGGTGCTTAAAAAAAAATAACAAAGATACAGTAAATTTGGTTTTCTATTCAATAACAAAATAAGATGAAACTGTAAAATCCAGCAGAAACAAGCTTGTTGGAATGGTGGCGACTTATCTCTGAGGAGAGATGTGACAACTGCACACATTCAAAAGAAGAATATTACAATGAGGCTCTAAAGGCATTTTTACAATAAAAAATAATTCCAAAAACCCTAGAGATGAAGCACCAAAAGTCATGAAGCACCAAAAGTCATGAAGCACCTAACCCTAGGATATGAAGCACCAAAAGTCATGTGGGCCCCGTTTGGGTAAGTTAGTACATCAACTTCCCGGGGTTGTAACTTTTGCATACGATCTCCATTTTAGGCGTGTGATAGCCCGTTGGAAAGGTATTGTAGAGGAGATTAATATTTGGGTCTCAATCATGCCATAGGTTATCATTGAGTATATTGATCCCGAAAAACCTTCATTTAGGCCCTAAAAATGGCCCCAGAAGTTAAAACTGCTAAAAATAGTAAATTGCCAAAATTGTCAAAAACCTGTTTTGAGCCAGTTGGAAAAGGTGGGTGGCCACCGATATCCATTTGGATCAATAATCCCTCCTTAGGAAGAAAATTTCTCCATTTCATTGAGGTCCCCCATCAGATGAGGAAATTTCTGCTGAATTTGGCCACGGGTGAGCCACTTGCCTTGGTGCAGGAGCTGCCCTGCTTTGACGACTCGATAAAGATGGATCCTTTGTTGTCGAGGGACTTTGATATGTGTGTCCAAAATATGATCATTGTATTCCTATTGTATGCAGTCGGTGTTGAGCTATGTTGGTGTCAACTGTTCTACTACTTCTGAGGTTTCCAATACTGGTGGGAAATAAGGGCGAAGGAGATCCACATTGAACATTGGGTGCAGGCCAAGGAAAGGAGGAATGTTGAGATAAAAATAATTATCCCCCATGGCCTTGGTGATAGTGTATGACCCATAACAGAGTGGGTGAAGCTTCTGATGTGGTCCTGTAAGGCGTTCTTTCTGCAAGTGCAACCAAAATTTTCCGCCCCCCTGAAACTTATGTGGCATCCACTGTTGATCATGGCACTGTTTGTACATGTCATTGGACTTCTGTAGGATATCTTGAACTTGTTGGAAGATGTTGTGGATCCTCTCAATGAACTGGGTGGCTTTGTCAGCTTCAGTTGGAGCAGGAGATGAGTCGGTTGAGGTGACCGCAAGGGGAAGTGCAACATCTATGGGATCCAATGGTTGTAATCCCAACCCCACCTGAAAGGGGATGTGGCCGGTTGAGATATATAGGGATCGATTGTAGCTATGTTGGACATAGGGAAGGATCTCATCCCATGTGAAAGGGTGCTTTGAATTATACATGCGAAGGATATGCACAATCATTCGATTTACAATGTCGGTTTGGCCATCTATCTTAGGGTGGAAGGCCATGGATTTGGTGAGCTTAGTGTCTGGCAGTGACCAAAGGCTTGACCAAAATGCGCTAAGAAATCGAATGTCCCGATATGAGACAATAGTTTGTGGGATTCCAAAATGTACCCAGACTCGTTCAAAGAAGATCTTGGTAGTGGCCTCTGCTGTGATGCTCTTCTTGCAGGAAACTAGAATCACCATCTTAGAAAAGCAATCAACAACCAAAAAAACACAGTCATTTCCCTGCTTGGTGGATGGGAGGCCCGACATGTAGTCCATTGAAATGGATTCCCATTGCCTATCAGGAGTAGGAAGAGGGGTGTATAGGCCCTATTTCTTAGTGGTCAGTTTGGCAATAGCGCAGGAAGTGCAGGACTTGATATACTTGCTGAACTCCTGTCGAAGTTTCGACCAGTAGAAATGTTTCTGTAGCATCGCCACTGTCTTTTCGATGCTGAAGTGTCCTGCCACCCAGCTATAGTGGGTTTCCCATATCATATTCTCTCTCTCACTTGATGGAACACACATATGGCCCATACAATAAACAACCCATTCTGAAGATGGAAATTATCGACAAATGCCTTTCCACCCAACATTTGGTAGGTGGTGGAGAAGTCAGGGTCTATCTCATAGAGTTCGGGCCATCCAAATGTCTCATGGCAGCAAGAGTCTAGCACCATGATGAGTGTCGTGACTGGAGGTCTTCTCAGGAAATCAACGACGCGGTTGGTGCTTCCTATTTTATACTTGATGTTGAGGTGGAATTGCTGCAAGTATTTGGAACACTTTTGATGGCGGTCATTCTACAATTTTCCCTGTGTCTGCATGAAGTGCAGTGGCTTATGATTATTGTGAATGACTGTCTCCTTCCCAATAATATAATGTCTCCACTGGTGGCATGCTTTCATGATGGAGTACATTTCTTTGTCATAAGTAGGGTACTTATGGATAATATCTGACAGTGTCTCACTATGATAGGCCATGGGGTGTCCGTGCTAAGTGAGAACAACACCCACAACATAGTATGAAGCATCTATCTCGATCTCAAAGTGATGTTGCAGATCTGGTAGTGAAAGTACTGGGGCTGAGCACAAGCGCTACTTCAAATCATTGAATGCTTGTTGTTGGGACCGACCCTACACAAATTTCACCTTACCACCACCCTTGTTTATTTGGCTGAGGGCCCATGCAATATGGGAGAATCCAAACATGAACCCGCGGTATAAATTGGCAAGGCCAAAGAAGCTTCGAAGCTCAGTGAGTGTTGTTGGGGCTGGCCAGTCACAGATGACTTGGATCTTGGATGGATCCACATATACGCCATGCTGATCAATGATGTAGCCTAGGTAATGGACCTGGTCCATGCCGAAGGAGAATTTTCCAGGTTGGTGTATAGCTTGTGCTGCCACAGGGTGTGCAGAACCTGTTGAATATGCTGCAAGTGTTCGACCCAAGTCTTGTTGTAAATTAGAATGTTGTCTAGATACACCACTACAAAATAATTGGTGAATGGTCGCAGGATATCGTCCATCATCTTCATGAAAGTGGATGGGGCATTTGTCAAACCAAGGGCATGACCAACCATTCAAAAAGGCCTTCCTTTGACTTGAAGGTGGTCTTCCATACATCTGTTTGTTTATTGGGACCTGGTGGTAGCCAGACTTTAGATCAATATTACTGAAGTATTTGGCCCCCATGGGTTGATGAAGGAGGTCATCAATTCAGGGAATCAGGTACCGGTTTCTGACTGTGATTTTTTTCAGAGCTTGGTAATCAATACAGAGTTGATAGGTTCCATATTTCTTCTGTACCAACATGATTGGGCTCCCACAAGGTGATAAGTTAGGGAGGATGTGCCCCTTGTGGAGAAGTTTTTGGATATATCACTTGATATCCTCATTCTCTAACAAAGAGCGACGATAGACTGGCCCATTGGGCAGCGGTGTGTCAGGGGTCAGATTGATGGGGTGCTTGACCTGGCAGTGAAAAGGTACCCCTGTAGGTGAGGAGAAGATATCCAAGTATTCCTCCACAACCTTATCTACTTGCTTCTTCTATGTGGAGAGGTCGGCCGCAGAGACCCTGGATGTGGGTGTGATATTTCTCTTATTCAAAGAGTGAATCATGAAGAGGAGAAACTTCCCCATCTAAAAGATGACCTTCCTGCATTGCTTAGTCGTGATCAAAGAAATAACACTAGGTGGGACTACCTCAGGTATCCTGTACAATTTCTTGTTCAAAGTAATAATAACACTACGAGGCATGGTCTCATATACAACATGACATTTCTATAAATAAGGTTGGCCCAAAATAAAATCACAAACTTTGAGAGGAGCAACATCAAAGAATACCTCATCTTTGAAGGGCTTGATGCCATACGACAATCGACACTGTTGGATGATGTGGAGATCACTTCCTTAGTGGAGCCATATAATGGTCTAGGGTTGTGGGTGCAACATTGTTGGTAGGGCCATTCGCTTGACAACCTTTACTGAGATGAGGTTCTTCTGGCTACCACTTTAAATGATGAAGTGCAGCGGGGTGCCTTTTACGCACATCTGTGAATGGAAAAGGTGCTCTCCTTCTTCTGGATCATGTGGTTCACTAGGCTGGAGCTTGGTGGTAGCAACGGTGGCAATGGGTTCCACATCAATGATCCATCTTCCCCTTTCTGGTTCTGGCTCATAGTCAGAATCCATGTCTGATCCAAAGGATTTCACTTTGGCCACCAACGACTATTTTGAGCGGTAGTCAACAGTGTTATGCCACGGGCTCTTATGGAAGTCACACCACTTTCCGGTATCTTTCTTTGTCTTTCCAATGTCATTCTTTTCTTATGGCCTAGATTGGTAGTGCTGATACTATCCATATTTTCTCTTTCCTTTGTTCTTTGGGTTGGGGCCACCCTTTCCTGGATTTTGTCATGAGGGGTTCCCAGGCCCAAATTTCCGCGTCTTTTGTTTGAGCTTCTACTCGATTTTGATGACATATCGGTAGGTCGCGCCCAAGGATGAGATGTCCAGAAATTCCATTTCAGTATGGATGTATCTATGCATAGCACCATATTCCACTCTGAATCTTTGATACCCATATTCGTGCGCAAGGTATGGAAGATATTTGTGAAATATGGCACTACTTGGTCTCTTTCTTGATACAGTGGGGTCCATTTGGTATATAGGCCGTCATAACTTCTGATAGGGTAGTATTGTTCCTTAATAGAATCCTTGAAGGATTCCCAGATGGACATGACTGCAAATAATGAGGTTTCCTCTATTTCCTTTTTCTCACAGAAAGTTTCCCACCAATATTTGACATGGGGAATGGCTTTGAGGAGCTCAAACGTAATCTTTTCCCTATTCGGAAAGTTATGGAAAAACAAATACCTTTCTAGTACATACAACCACTTGTCTACAACATCTGCATCTATCTGAACTTAAAATATAGGAATGTCAAAGTTTATTTGTACCTTTAAGGGGGCGACACCTCCGTTTGAAGAAGATGTGTCGCCTGTTGGTAGTCGTCGAAGGATTTGAGAGGAACTATCCATCATATCATTCCTCTGTTGCGTGAGGGATTCCTCAATCAACAGTTTGAAAGGATCTTTTGTCCCATCATCTTTATTTTCTCTTGCCATGAGAGGTCTCTTGGGCGTACGAGAGCTTCTATCCTCAAGAGAAACAATCTCGAGACCCAACTCTTTGTACTCCGACCTCACTTTGGACATGCATTAAGATGACAAGGAGTAGACCGCTATGATACCACTGATCCAATTTTTTGAGAAGAAAAAAAAGAATACAGATTATTAACAGGTGCTTAACACAAAATAACATAGATACAATAAAACTGGTTTTCTATTCAATAATGAAATAAACTGAAACTGTAAAATGCAACGGAAACAAGCTTGTTGGAATGGTGGCAGCTTATCTTTGAGAAGAGATGTGACGACTGCGTGCATTCGCAAGATGAAGATTAAAATGAGGCTCTGAAGGCATTTTTACAATAAACAATAATTCCAAAAACCCTAGACATCCAAAAACCTAACCCTAGGAGATGAAGTGCTAAAAGTCATGTGGGCCTCGTTTGGGTAAGTTAGTACATCAACTTCCCGGGGTCGTAACTTTTGCATATGATCTCCGTTTTAGGCGTGTGATAGCCCATTGGAAAGGTATCATCGAGGAGATTCATTTTGGGGGCTCAATAATGCATTAGAATATCATTGAGGAGATATATCCAGAAAAACCTTCATTTAAACCCTCAAAATGGCCTAGGAAGTTAAAACTGCTAAAAATAGTAAATTGCCAAAATTGTCAGAAAACTGTATTGAGCCAGTTGGAAAAGGTGGGTGACCATAGACATCCATATGGATCAATCCTCCCTCCTTAGGAAGAAATTGTATACATTTCATTGAGGTCCCCCATCAGATGATGAAATTTCTATTGAATTTGGCCTCAGGTGAGCCACTTGCCTTGGTGCAAGAGCTGCCCTACTTTGACGACTTGATAAAGCTGGATCCTTTGTTGTCGAGTGACCTTGATATATGTGTCCACAATATGTTCATTGGATGCCTATTGTATGCAGTCTAAGTTGAGATCTGTTGGTGTCAGTTGTTCTACTACTTCTAAGGTGTCCAATACTGGTGGGAAATAAGGGTGAAGGAGATCCACATTGAAGACTGGGTGAAGTCCAAGGAAAGGAGGAATGTTGAGATCAAAAGAATTATCCCCCATGGAATTGGTGATAGTGTATGACCCATAATGGAGTGGGTGAAGCTTCTGATGGGGTCCTATAAGGCATTATTTTTGCAAGTGAAACCAAAATTTGTCACCCACCTGAAACTTATGTGGCACCCGATGCTGATCATGGAACTATTTGTACTTGTCATTGGACTTCTGTAGGATATCCTGAACCTATTGGTAGATGTTCTCGATCCTCTCAATGAACGGGGTGGATTTTTCAACTTCATTTGGAGTAGGAGATGAGTCGGTCAAGGTGACCGCAAGGGGAAGTGCAACATCTATGGGACCTAATGGTTGGAATCTCAACCCCACCTGAAAGGGGCTGTGGCTAGTTGAGCTATCCAGGGCTCGATTGTAGCTATGATGGACATAGGGAAGGCTCTCATCCCATGTGCAAGGGTTCTTTGAATTATACATGCGAAGGATATGCACAATAATTCGATTTACAACCTTGGTTTGGCCATCTATCTGGGGGTGGAAGGCCATGGATTTGGTGAGCTTGGTGTCTAGCAGTGACCAGAGGCTCAACCAGAATGTGATGAGAAATTGACTGTCCCGATATGAGACAATGTCTTGTGGGATTCCAAAATGTACCCAGACTCATTCAAAGAAGAGCTTGGCAGTAACTTCTACTGTGATGCTCTTCTTGCAGGGAACTAGAATCTCCATATTAGAAAAGTGATCAACAACCACAAAAACACAGTCATTTCCCCGCTTGGTAGACGGGAGGCATGACATGTAGTCCATTGAGATGGATTCCCATGGCCTGTTAGTAGTAGGAAGAGGGGTGTACAGGCCCTGTGTCTTAGTGGTTGGTTTTTCAATAGCATAAGCAGTGCAATACTTGATATATTTGTTGACATCCTGTCAAAGTTTCAACCAGTAGAAATGTTTTTGTAGAATCACCACTATCTTTTCGACGCCGAAGTGTCCTCCCACCTGAATGTAGTGGGATTTCCATATCATCTTCATTCGCTCACTTGATGGAACAAGTATATGTCACAGATGACACAACAACAACAACAACGTTTGGCAGGTGGTGGAGAAGTCTGGTTCTGTCTCATAGATTTCGGGCCATCTAGATGTCTCATAGCCACAAGAGTCTAGCACCATGGTGAGTGCCGTGACTGGCGGTCTGCTAAGGTAATTAATGACGCGATTGGTGCTTCCTGTTTTATAATTGATGTTGAGGTGGAATTGCTGCAAGTATGTGGACTACTTTTGATGGTGGTCATTCTACAATTTTACCTATGTCCACATGAAATGTAGTGGATTATGATCAGTGTGGATGCCTGTCTCCTTACCAAGAATTTAATGTCTCCACTGGCGACAGTCTTGCACAATGGAGTACATTTATTTGTCATAAGTAGGGTACTTACAGACAATGTTTGACATTGTCTCACTATGATAGGCCATGGGGTGGTCGTGCTCAATGAGAACGATGCCCACGACATAGTCTGAAGCATCTGTCTCGATCTCAAAGGGATGTTGTAGGTTTGGTAGTGAAAGTACTGAGGCTGAGCACAAGCGCTGCTTAAAACCATCGAACGCTTGTTGTTGGGACTGACCCCATACAAATTTCACCTTACCACTACCCCTGTTTATTTGACTAAAGGCCCATGCAATATGGGAGAATCCCAACATGAACCGGTGGTAGAAATTGGCAAGGCCCAAGAAGCTCTGAAGCTTAGTGAGTGTTGTTGGGGCTAGCCAGTCGCGGATGAATTGGATCTTGGTTGGATCCACATGTACACCATGTTGATCAATGATGTAGCCTAGGTAATGGATCTGGTCCATGTCGAAGGATCATTTTTCCAAGTTGGCGTATAGCTTGTGCTGTCGTAGGGTGTGCGAAACCTACTGAATATGTTGCAAGTGTTCGGCCCAAGTCTTGCTGTAAATTATAATGTTGTCTAGATACACCAATAAAAAATAATTTGTGAATGGTCGCAAGATATCATCTATCATCCTCATGAAAGTGGCTGGGGAATTTTTCAAACCAAAGGGCATGAACAACCAATCAAAAAGGACTTCCTTTGACTTGAATGCGGACTTCCATACATCTATTTGTTCTATCAGGACCTGGTGGTAGCCGAACTTCAGATCAATCTTAGTGAAGTATTTGGACCCCGTGATTTGATCAAGGAGGTCATTGATTTGAGGAATCAGGTATTGGTTTCTGAATGTGATTTTATTGAGAGCCCGATAATCAATACAGAGTTGCCAGGTTCCATCTTTCTTTTGTACCAACACGATTGGGCTCACGCAAGGTGATGAACTGGGGCGGACGTGCCCCTTGTAGAGAAGTTCTTGGATATATCGCTTGATATCCTCTTTCTATAATAAAGAGTGACGATAGACTAGCCCATTTGGAAGTGGTGCATCGGTGGTCAGATTGATGGGGTGCTTGAAATGATAGTGCAGAGGTACCCCTGTAGGTTAGGAGAAGATATCCAAGTATTCCTCCATGAACTTATCTACTTGCTTCTATTGTGTGGAGAGGTCGACCACAGAGACCATAGATGTGGCTGTGATCTTTCACTAATTCTGAGAGTGAATCACGAAGAAGACAAACTTCCCCATCTGAGAGATGACCTTCCTGCATTTCTTAGTAAAGATCAAGGAAATAACACTAGGTGGGACTGCCTCGGGTATCCTGTACAATTTCCTGTTCAAAATAATAATAACACTACGAGGCCTAGACTCATATACAACATGAAATTTTGATAAATAAGGTTGGCCCAAAAGAACATCAAAAACTTCGAGAGGAGAAACATCACACAATACTTCATCTTTGAAGGGCTTGATGTAGTACTAAAGTCGACACTGTTGGCTGACACGGAGATCGCTTCCTTGGAAGAGCCATCCAATGGTGTAGGGTTGTGGGTGTGACGTTGTTGGTAGGGCCAACCGCTTGATGACCTCTGCTGAGATGAGGTTCTTCTGGCTACCGCTATCAATGATGAAGTGCAACAGGGTGCCTTTTACCCTCATCTATGAATGGAAGAGGCACTCTCCTTATTCTAGCTCGTCTGGCTCACTAGGCAGGAGCTTGGTGGTAGCAACAGTGTCACTGGGTTTCGCGTCAATGATCCATATTTCCCTTTCTATTTATGGCTCAGAGTCATAATCCACATCTGATTCAAAGGATTTCACCTCATCCACCAATGGCTGTTTTGAGCGACAATTAACAATGTTATGCCAAGGGCTCTTATGGAAGTCGCACCACTTCCCAGTATCTTTCTTTCTCTTTCCAATGTCCTTTGCTTGCGGCTTGGACTGGTAGTCCTGATATTGTCCATATTTTCTCTATCCTTTGTTCTGTGGGTTGGGGCATCCCTTTCCTAGATTTTGTTCTGAGGGGTTCCCAAGCCCAAATTGCCATATCTGTAGGCCACGCCCAAGTATGAGATGTACATAAATTCCATTTCGGTCTATATGTATCTATGTAGAGCACCCTGATACTTGAGCACTAGATGTCACTCCGAATTTTTGATACCTAGCTTGGTGTGCAAGGTATGGAAGATATTTGTGAAATCTGGCACTGCTTGGTCTCTTTCTTGCCGCAGTGTGGTCCATTTGGTATATAGGTCGTCATAACTACCAAAAACGTATTATTGTTTCTTTATAGCATCCCTGAAGGATTCCCAAGTGGACGTGACTAAAAATAATGATGTTTCCTCTATTTCCTTTTGCTCACAGAAAGTTTCCAACCAATCTTTGACATGGGGAATGGCTTTGAGGAGAAAAAAAGTAATATTTTCTCTATTCGAAAAGTTATGGACCGAAAAATACCCTTCTAGTAGATTCAACCACTTGTCTACAACATCTCTGTCTATATGAACTTCAAATATAGGAATATCGAAGTTCATTTTTACCTTGAAGGGGGCGATGCCTCCGTTCGAAGAATATGCGTCGCCTGTTGGTAGTTGCCGAAGGATTTGCGTGAAACTATCGATCATCTCGTTGCTCTGTTGCGTGAGGGATTCCTCAATCAACAATTTGAAAGGATATCCTGTCCCATCATATTTATTTTCTCCTACCATGAGAGGTCGCATGGGCATGTGAGAGCTTTTTTCCTCAAGAGAAATAATCTCGAGAGCCAACTCTTTGTACTCCGACCTCGTTGGGGACATGCATTAAGACGACAAGGAGAAGATCGCTCTGATACCACTGATCTAGATTTTATGAGTAGAATGAAATGAATGCAAATTATTAATAGGTTCTTAACACAAAATAACAGAGATACAGTAAAACTGGTTTTCTATTCAATAACGAAATAAGCTGAAACTGTAAAATGCAGCAAAAACAAGCTTGCTGGAATGGTGGCGACTTATCTCTAAGAAGAGATGTGACGACTGCATGCATTCAAAAGAATTAGATTACAACGAGGCTCTAAAAACATTTTTACAATAAAAAAGAATTCCAAAAACCCTAGACATCCAAAAACCTAACCCTAGGAGATGAAGCACCAAAAGTGATGTGGGCCCCGTTTGATTAAGTTAATACAACAACTTCCCAAGGTCATAACTTTTTCATACGATCTCTATTTTAGGCATGTGATAGCCCATTTGAAAGGTATCATCGAGGAGATTCATTTTGGGGGCTCAATAATTCTTGAATTTATCATTGAGTAGATCAATCCTGAAAAACCTTCATTTAGGCCCTCAAAATGGCCCCAAAGTTAAAACTGCTAAAAATAGTAAATTGCCAAAATTGTCAGAATTTTTTTTGAGCCAGTTGGAAAAAGGTGGGTGGCCACCGATATCCATATGGGTCAATCCTCCATCCTTAGGAAGCAATGGTATCCATTGCATTGAGGTCCCCCATCAAATGAGGAAATTTTTGTTGAATTTGGCCCCGGCTGAGCCACTTGCCTTGGTGCAGGAGCTGCCCTACTTTGACGACTCGATAAATATGGATCATTTGTTGTCAAGTTCCCTTGATCTGTGTGTCCACAATATGATCATTGGATTCATGTTGTATGCAATTAAGGTTGAGATATTTTGGTGTAAGTTTTTCTACTACTTCTGAGCTATCCAATACTGGTGGGAATTAAGGGCGAAGGAGATCCACATTGAACACTGAGTGCAGGCCAAGGAAAGGAGGAATGTTGAGCTCAAAATAATTATCCCCCATGGCCTTGGTGATAGTGTACGACCCATAATGGAGTGGGTGAATCTTTTGATGGGGTCCTGTAAGGCATTCTTTTTTCAAGTGAAACCAAACTTTGTCACCCACCTAAAACTTATGTGGCACCCGATGCTGATCATGGCGTTGTTTGTACTTGTCATTGGACTTCTATAGGATATCCTGAACCTGTTGGCAGATGTGCTGGATCCTGTCAATGGACCGGGTGGATTTTTCAGTTTCAATTGGAGTAGGATATGAGTCGGTCGAGGTGACCGCAAGGGGAAGTGCAACATCTATGGGACCCAATGGTTGGAATCCCAACCCCACCTGAAAGGGGCTATGGTTAGTTGAGCTATGCAAGGCTCGATTGTAGATATGATGGACATAGGGAAGTCTCTCATCCCATGTGGAAGGGTGCTTTGAATTATACATGTGAAGGATATGCACAATCATTCGATTTACAACATCGATTTGTCCATCTGTCTTTGGGTGGAAGATCATGGATTTGGTGAGCTTGGTGTCCAGTAGTGACCAAAGGATAGAAAAGAATGTGATGAGAAATCAACTGTCCCAATCTGAGACAATGGTTTGTGGGATTCCAAAATGTACCTAGACTCATTCAAAGAAGAGCTTGGCAGTGGCCTTTGCTGTGATGCTCTTCTTGCAGGCAACTAGAATCGCCATCTTAGAAAAGTGATCAACAACCACAAAAACAGAGTCATTTCCCTACTTGGTGGATGGGAGGACCAACATGTAGTCCATTGAGATGGATTCCCATGGCATTTCAGGAGTAGGAATAGGGGTTTACCGGCCCTGTTTCTTAGTGGTTGGTTTGGAAATAGCACAGGCAGTGCAGGACCTGATATACTTGCTGAATTCTTGTCGAAGTTTCGGTTGGTGGAAATTTTTCTTTAGCATCGCCATTATATTTTCTAAGCTAAAGTGTCCTACCACCTGAATGTAGTGGACTTCCCATATCATCTTCACTCACTCACTTGATGGAACAAAGATATGTCCCAGATGACACAACAACCCATCCTGAAGATGGAAATTATCGATAGATGCATTTGCACCCAACATTTGGTAAGTGGTGGAGAAGTTGGGGTCTATCTCATAGAGTTGGGGACATCCAGATATCTCATGGCCACAAGAGTCTAGCACCATGGTGAGTGCCATGACTGGCGGTCTGCTCAAGAAATCAATGATGCGATTGGTGCTTCCTATTTTATACTTGATGTTGAGGTGGAATTGCTACAAGTATGTGGACCACATATCGTGGCTGTGATTCTACAATTTTCTGTGTGTCTGCATGAACTGCAGTGGCTTATGATTAGTGTGGATGACTGTCTCCTTCAGATGAATTTAATGTCTCCACTGGCGACAGGCTTTCAAAATGGAGTACATTTCTTTTTCGTAAGTAGGGTACTTACAGAAAGTATCTGACAATGTATCCCTATGATAGGCCACGGGGTAGCCATGCTAAGTGAGAACAGTGCCCACAACATAGTTTGAATAATATGTCTTGATCTCAAAGGGATTTTGCAGGTCTGGTAGTGAAAGTACCGGGGTTGAGAAAAAGCGTTGCTTCAAATCATCGAATGTTTTTTGTTGGGACCGACCCCACACAAATTTCGCCTTACCACCACACTTGTTTATTTGGATAAGGGCCCATGCAATATGGGAGAATCCCAACATGAACCCACAGTAGAAATTGTCAAGGCCGAAGAAGATCCGAGGCTCAGTGAGTGTTTATGGGGATGTCCAGTTGCGGATGACTTGGATCTTGGTTGAATCCACATGTATGTCATCCTGATCAATGATGTAGCCCGGGTAATGGACCTGATCCATGCCTAAGGAGAATTTTTCCAAGTTGACGTATAGCTTGTGTTGCCGGACGGTGTGCATAATCGACTGAATATGCTGCAAGTGTTCGGCTCAGGTCTTGCTATAAATTAGAATGTCATCTAGATACACCACTACAAAATAATTGGTGAATGGTCACAGGATATCGTCCATCATCCTCATGAAAGTGGCTGGGAAATTTGTCAAACCAAAGGGCATGACCAACCATTCAAAAAGGCCTTCCTTTGACTTGAAGGCGGTCTTCCATACATCTGTCTGTTCTATCGGGACCTAGTTGTAGCCAGACTTCAGATCAATCTTACTAAAGTATTTGCCCCCCTTGAGTTGATAAAGGAGGTTGTCTATTCAAGGAGTTGGGTACCGGTTTCTGACTGCGATTTTATTCAGAGCCCAGTAATCAATACAGAGTCACCAGGTTCCATGTTTCTTCTGTACCAAAACAATTGGGCTCCCGCAACGTGATGAGCTGGGGCGGATGTTCCCCTTGTGGAGAAGTTCTTGGATTTGTCACTTGATCTCCTCATTCTCTAACAAAGAGAGACAATAGACTGGCTCACTGGGCAGCGGTGCACCGTGGTTCAGATCGATGGGGTGGTTGACCTAGCAGTGGAGAGGTACCCCTGTAGGTGAGGAGAAGATATCCAAGTATTCCTCCACAACCTTATCTACCTGCATCTACTGTGTGGAGAGGTTGGCCACAGAGACCCTAGATGTAGATGTGATCTTTCTCTCATTCTGAGAGTGAATCATGAAGAAAAAAAACTTCCCCGTCTGAGAGATGACCTTCCTGCATTGCTTAGCAGAGATCAAGGAAATAACACTAGGTGGGACTGCTTCGGGTATCCCGTACAATTTCCTGTTCAAAGTAATAATAACACTACAAAGCCTAGACTCATATACATCATGAAGTTTCCATAAATAAGGTTGGCCCAAAAGAACATCACAAACTTCGAGAGGAGAAATATCACACAATACCTTGTGTTTGAAGGGATTGTTTCCATACGACAGTCGACACTGTTGGCTGACACAGAGATCACTTCCTTGGCGGAGCCATCCAATGGTGTAGGGTTGTGGGTGAGATGTTGGTGGCAGGGCCAACCACTTGACAACCTCTGCTGAGATGATGTTCTTCTGGCTACTACTATCAACGATGAAGTGCAATGGGGTGCCTTTTACCCACATCTGTGAATGGAAGAGCCTCTCTCCTTCTTCTGGCTTGTCTGGTTCACCAGGCTAGAGCTTGGTGGTAGAAACAGTGGAACTGGGTTCTGCGTCAATGATATTTCTTCCCCTTTCTGGTTTTGGCTCAATCAAAATATGAATCTGATTCATAGGCTTTCACCTCGGCCACCAACGACTGTTTTGAGAGGCAGTCAACAGTGTTATGCCAAGGTCTCTTATGGAAGTCGCACCACTTCCCCGTATCTTTATTTGTCTTTCCGATGTCCTTATTTGATTGCGACTTGGACTGGTAGTCCTGATACTTTCCATATTTTCTCTTTCCTTTGTTCTATGGGTTGGGGATGCCCTTTCCTGGATTTTGTTGTGCGGGGTTCCCAGGCCCAAATTTCCATGTCTTTTGTTTGAGATTCTGCTCAATTTTGACGACATGTCGGTAGGCCGCGCTCATGGATGAGATATCCATAAATTAAATTTCGGTTTGGATGTATCTATGTAGAGCACCATGATACTTGTGCACTAGATGTCTCTCTGAATATTTGATACCCATCTTGGTGCGCAAGGTATGGAAGATATTTGTGAAATCTGGTACTGCTTGGTCTCTTTCTTGCCGCAGTGTGGTCCATTTGGTATACAGGTCGTCATAACTTCTGACAGGGTAGTATTGTTCCTTAATAACATCCCTGAATATTTCCCATGTGGCCCTGACTGAAAATAATGAGGTTTCCTTTGTTTCCTTTTGCTCACAGAAAGTTTCCCACCAATCTTTGACATGGGGAACAATTTTGAGGAGCACAAAAGTTATCTTTTCTCTATTCGAAAAGTTATGGACAGAAAAATACCCTTCTAGTAGATTCAACCACTTGTCTACAACATATACAACTATCTAACCTTCAAATATAGGAATATCAAAGTTTATTTGTACCTTGAAGGGGGTGGCACCTCCGTTCGAAGAAGATGCGTCGCATGTTGGTAGTCGCCGAAGGATTTGCGTGAAACTATCCATCATCTTATTCCTTTGTTGCATGAGGGCTTCCTCAATCAACAATTTGAAAGGATCTCCTATCCTATAATATTTATTTTCTCCTGCTATGAGAGGTCTCTTGGGCATGCGAGAGCTTCTATCCTCAAGAGAAACAAGCTCGAGACCCAACTCTTTGTACTCCGACCTCGTTGGGGACATGCATTAAGACGACAAGGAGCAGATCACTCTGATACCACTCATCCAGATTTTATGAGTAGAATGAAATGAATAAAAATTATTAATAGGTGCTTAACACAAAATAATAGAGATACAACAAAACTGGTTTTCTATTCAATAACGAAATAAGATGAAATTGTAAAATGCAGCGGAAACAAGCTTGCTAGAATGGTGGCGGCTTATCTTTGAGAAGAGATGTGACGGCTGCGCGCTTTCGCAAGAAGAATATTACAATGAGGCTCTGAAGGCCTTTTTACAATAAACAATAATTCCCAAAACCCTAGACATCCAAAAACCTAACCCTAGGAGATGAAGCGACAAAAGTCATGTGGGCCCCGTTTGGGTAAGTTAGTACATCAACTTCCCGGGGTCGTAACTTTTGCATACGATCTTCGTTTTAGGCGTGTGATAACCCATTGGAAAGGTATCATAAAGGATATTAATTTTGATGGATCAATCATGCCTTAGGATATCATTAAGTATATATATCCAGAAAAACCTTCAGTTAGGCCCTCAATATGGTCCCGGAAGTTAAAACTGCTAAAAATAGTAAATTGCCAAAATTGTCAGAAAATATTTTTGAGCCAGTTAGAAAAGGTGGGTGGCCACCGATATCCATATAGATCAATACTAACTCCTTAGGAAGAAATTTTATCCATTTCATTGAGGTCCCCCATCATATGAGAAAATTTCTGTTGAATTTGGCCCCAGGTGAGTCGCTTGCCTTGGTGCATGAGTTGCCCTGGTTTGACGACTCGATAGAGATGTATCCTTTATTGTCAAGTTCCCTTGATCTATGTGTCCAAAATATGATGATTGGATGCATGTTGTATGAATTTTAGGTTGAGCTCTGTTGGTGTCAGTTGTTCTGCTACTTCTGAGGTGTCCAATACTGGTGGGAAATAAGGGCGAAGGAGATACACATTGAACATTGGGTGCAGGACA
>ML809507.1:429238-449421 GCA_009831015.1 Picea engelmannii | reverse complement strand
AACCTACAACCTGTGCAATAACAGGGAGTATGAGGGAACAATGGGTGTGGAACTCTCGCCACTACGATTTACTAGTGGGAGCTAACTCCTATGGAGGATGAGATTCCATAAGGGTTGTTATGAGCAACTGAGCCTAACAAGGATGACCTGAGTAAGGATGAGCCTGAAAAAAGTTGCACTCGAAGGTGAATGTAGGGGTGGTCTAACAAGTGATGTAGAAATACTTGGGACACCTCCCAACAGTGGTAGAAGGACTTGCAATATTTGGGAACGATGGAGTGCCAAAGGGTATCCTATGATTCCTAACTTACAAGTTTTGAGTGAACTTTGAGTGGGTGATTGTTAGCTTGTGTTTCTCAAAAATGACCTAGTAAAATCAAAATATGTGAAAAAATGAAACGACTTGAGCTAGTGATGCAACAATATATGTATTTCAATTTTAAAGCAATATATGTTTTGATTGGATGAATTTTTCACAAGGGTGTAAAAAAGAAAAAAACATGTGTCCTATGAGACATAATGTCCTTCCACTCGACAAACATTGGGCCTTCGAAGAGTTTCAATGATAGTTTGGAGCCATTGAAGAGAACCAGTGAAGGTGTGAATGAGTTGGTTATAATGAGGGATATTAGGGGTATGTACCAATGGAACTAGCAACACTTCCCAACAACCAACTCTATGTACCTCAGGTGCAAATGCGCCCACAAATGCCACTTGTGTGGAAATCCTAGGTTTTGGTGACTAGGTTACCTTTGTCAAGTGTAGGCAAAGGACTCTTAGATTCAAGCAATCATGGGTCGAAGTCAAACAAGAGTTGGGTGGCTTAAGGAGACTCATAGGAAAAATCAAACCTCAACATATGACCCCACAGGGTATCTCCTTGCATTGGCTTTGTGCAGACTTGAGGGGAAGGATTTTTAAAGAACCCTAAGACAAGTTCTATGTTTCATATGAGAAATTATAATGGGGAGTTACTTGGATGCCTTTCCCCGAAATCCTATCGAACACAATTTTTTATTTTGTGACCTCTTGGAGGAGGAATTAAGTGTGTTGATTAGTAGATTTGTTTTTAAGGGCTCAAATTGGGGTCATGATCCAATTTATGTTTGATTAAGGTGTGATGAAGGAAGCATTATAGAACTCTTCGATCTTTATTGATTCACCGAGATTTCTTATGAGTGCAAGGTGGAGAGCGTACTTGAAAAAAGAGGACTCTTTAGGTCCTTCATGAGTTTGTTTCTCATGAGGAAACAAAATGTGTGATGCAAGAGTAAAAATATTGCAATACTTGAATTAAATTATATTAGTAGCATAGCATGTGGACCTGAGTGGTCCTTACTTTGCCTAATTAAGTTCTATGTGGCGTGTTGCAAAATTAAAAAAAAAATGACGATTTTGAAAAAAACCTTCAACATATTGTTAAAACAAATATGTGAACATTAGGGGTTCTTACTCCACTTAATTAATCTTGGTGAATTTGCAAGGAAGATATGGAATAACTCTCTAGTCTTTCTGACTCACCTAGATCATTTATGACCACAAGGTAAAAAGCATACTTTGACCAAAGTGAACTGTTTAAATCCCTTAAAAAAAACAAGGTAGTAATGAAGATGATTGCAATCTAACCTAGACATCCATGTGTCATAAAAAGCAACAAGCCATATACATGGCAAGCAAAAGGAAATTGATTTTTAATTCTACTTAACTAAGTGAGCTAATTACTAGGTAAGAATGGAAAAAGATAAATATCATTAGGTTGTAATTTATGATGAATTATAACCTATTGGTTAAACTTACTTCTAAACTGAACTGAATATAAAACCTTGGTTTTAGAAGACCTGCATAGGTCTATATGTAGGCAGTCACACAAATTGCACAACTTGTGCAGTTGCAAAGGGTTGTTGGTTGTGCAAGATAAAGAGCATACTTTGATTAAAGTAAACTATTTAAATCCCCTAAAAAAACAAGGTAGTAATGAAGATGATTGCAATCTAAACTAGACATCAATGTGCCATAAAAAGCAACGAGCCATCCATGTGGAAACTAGAAGAAAATTGATTTTGCCTCCTACTTAACTAAGTCAGCTAATTACTCTGCAAGAATGGAAAAAGATAATGATTACTAGGCTATAATTTATGATGAATTATAACATATTGACTAAACCTACTACTAAACTGAAATGACAGTGAAACCTTGGTTTTAGAAGACTTGTGTAGGTCTATATGTAGACAAGCATGCAGTTTTCACAACTTGTGTAGCTACAAAGGGTTGCTAGCTGCGAGACTTACCTGGGTTTTGACTTGACAGTCACACAAGTTACGTTGTCATGGAAAATGGAAATCCCTAAGAAAAAAATACAAAGTATCATTTTTTTAGGCTATGTAGGGGCCATTTTGACTACCTACAAAAAACGACAGAGAAGGAGAAGTCTAAAACATATAAATGAAGAATAATTTTGGATTTTAAAACTAGTGGAGTCACCAATCTATTATGTCGGATTTCCAATAGAGGTGAGAAAAATCCTATATTTTATAGATCATTTGTGCAACTATAGAACAATCAATTGATCAATGGTGATTAAGTATTATAATGTTACTGCAACCTATGAAAAATAACATAGACAACATGAAATATAAACTAACAAATGAGCTATGAATACAAAATTAACACAATACCCAAAATAGGAAACAATAACAGACATGTATACCAATGGATGGGCCTTTAATAACACCCGAGGAGAGTGGCTAGATGCAAATGAGATCCACCACACTCCTTGGGAGGGTACTTTAATCTCTCTCTCTCTCTCTCTCTCTCTCTCTCTCTCTCTCTCTCCTAACAAATCTAAAGAAATTATTTATCTCTCAAGATGATGAGGATTACATAGGAAACATCTCTCTCTCTCTCTCTCTCTCTCTCTCTCTCTCTCTCTCTCTCTCTCTCTCTCCTAACAACTCTAAAGAAATTATTTATCTCTAAGGATGATGAGGCTTACGTAGGAAACCAAATATGAACTGGTGGGGTGAATGTGAGAATAATGGTCTAAAATTGAACCCAACTGCATAACTCTATAAATAATTTATCTCCTCAATGTTATCCCCTGGCCTATTATTTATAGATAAAATTCATGCTTCATATAAACTAGTTTTGAGTCTAAACACACCAATTTGAATTTGATCTCATATGTGATGAGGAAACCTAGAACCGCCTGTTGTGTTTTCTCATGAATATGGACAAGGCTTAAGGCATGTCCAGATTAATGGTGTCACTAAGCACAGTCTTTGTGTGTTTGACTAACTTACATAAATTTCAAAGGAAAAGTCGTGCAAGTCATGCAAAAATTAATATAGAAAATCGTGCAAGTGTATGAAGCCACTATTATAAAGTTTTGTCACCATTTTTTGTGGTGAAGTTCAATAGCCATGGGATATCTTTAATATGTTGTATCTTTGTCCATCAATAATTTTTTTCGATGATCGACTAAAAATATTCGTGAGTGAGATTTAGGTGATAAAACAGGTTTAGATGGAACCCCTGTGATGGCAGCATTAAACCTCCCAGGGATAATAATGGACCTTCCCCTGTAATACTTTACACCACCAAATCCCCCTCCCACACCTTAATTGGTTTTAACTCTTATTTAACCTATGAATACTTAGAATGTACCACCACTTGTGTTTAGCCAAGAATGTGTTCCTCTTGTTGATGTTTTGGTAGCTGCGGGGGGTATTAACCTTCATGTGTAACCTATAACTTAGAATAGAATATTCTGGAAGCAAGTGAACCATTAAACATGTGTGTGGAAACCCTAGAGGATAAGTCGGCCTAGAAGAATAAATAATATTAGAATATTTTCTTTCAGAAATACAAGTCGGCTCCACAAAAAAAAGATAAATAGAAAATATAATTACCAGAAAGTCAGGTCGACCCAGCCAGAAAAATCACTAGACAAATTAATATAAATAGAGGACGTTTTAGCTCATTTGTACACCTATTTAGTGCGCAAGTCTTGTGGAGAGTTGCAACTTCAACTGCAGTTACAAGGAGGAATAAGGGTGCATGGTCATCTCTTGGTCTTGTCCTCTCTCTTGGTGATTTTGTTGGTGATATTATTGGTGATTTTCTTGGTGATATTCTTAGTGATATTCTTGTTAAGTATGGCACAAGTTTGAGAGAGAGACAGCAGTGTTGTTGCAGTTTCGTATGGTACTTGTTCTGTGGATATAGAGACTCTATCTCTTGTGCGCTACCCTTGGAGAAGGGGCACTCTACTTGTCTTGAGTTATTGTTGCAGTGAGCAACTAGGGTTTATATGTTGGTTCTGGAGTAGGCTTGTCGGAATTATTCTAAGTAAATGTTAATGTTCTCGGGGGTGGCATATGTGAATGCCTATGGTTGGGTGATAATGATGTGACATTGTCTATGGTTAAATGAGCATAAAAAAATGTCAACACCTCCCACTCCAACAACTCAAAGTAAGAAGAGTACCAGGGGAAAAAAATAAGAAGGATGGGGGCATCACCCCTCCAAAGATGCCAATGATCACACAAACGGTCGCGCTTGAAAAGGTATTTTAACATTGTGCTATTTGCGATATCCGCAATCATTCCACCCATAAATGTATGGAACTCCCAATCTTGTGGAATAATCTTCACACTCAATAAGAGAGCATTGATAAATCCATCTTCATGGTCCAGATCATTCTCCTTGACACTGTAAGTAGCAAAACAAATCATTGCATACTAACCACTCATGTGCATTATGTGGCATCTATAATCACTATTCACACAATTGTCCTAAGCTTCCTAAGTTTAGAATAACTCTTACAAAATGTCTCCAAAACTCCATTGTCTCAAAAGATTTACCTATGGAAGGGATTTTACCCCCTAGTAATATGAGTGAGATACTACATCTTTTCTTTTTTTCCATCGGTCAATTTCTTATCAATTGATTATTCTTTATCCTCGATTGGCACTTTGATGGAGTCTAAATCCTCTTCCACCACTTTGACAGTGGTTCTTGACCTTTCTAGTTCTAGTAATCTGATCTTTCATTTTGATGAAGAAATTATCAAAGCTTTGAATATTTTTAACTACCCATGGGTTGATATGCATCACTGCACTTATTTTATGCTTCAAGAAGCATTAACTATTAAAAAAATTATGGTCAATTTTCCATCAAATATGAGTATTTACACCATCGAGATTTATTGATTGGTTTAAAAATACCATTCCAACCCTAGATGTCTTTGAGGAAGGTAATTTAACACCATGTTTCCCCCCATGATTGTAATCATGCTAAGACTTCATATAATTGTGATTATGAAGATTGTAAATGTGTTGTGATTAATGAAAACACAAGGAAGTTGACTGAGAGGGAAAAGCCTTGAGAGTACTGGTCATGATATCACATGTGGAACTGATGAACTGGACTGGTGAGGTGGAGTTGAGATGTTTTAGTGAAGAAAATAGGAATCTTGCTTAGCAAGCCAGCTTATACTTGCAAAACATGAAAACATACCTATTAGTGTGCCCAAATTGGTATGAAGCCACGTGACCAGTTATGGAGGTTAGATCAGTGGTTGAAGCAGTTAATAACTGCTGACAGTTTTGGTCTCTTGAAGAAGGCAAAGGGTCAATTGAACGAACTGATGACTAGAACACCATGGATTTACCCCTTCGGGAATTCTGACTTCAGACAGCAGGTCATATCTGACAAAAGCCACATGAATCCCAAGGATTGGAAGAGGAAGAGACCAAAGGTGAAAAGAAAAACATCACCGAGAAAAAGAGATAGAAAGAAACACTGAAGAAAGGAGCACACATCGCATAGAGAAGAATACTCTTAGTAGAGAAAGAGAGTGTCAGACTCATAGGATGATGGCCCAGTGAACAAAGGTGTTCATTGGTGCAAAGTCAAAGAAGAGAATAAATTAGAGATATTTCCTTGAAGAAAATAGGAAGCTTGTCTAAGATATTGATGATCACCCTGAAACAAAGAAGACCTGGATCTAAACTGGAGCAATAAAGGGTCGCAGCTTGGTACTAATTAGATAGAAACCAACACTAGTAAGGGGAGATCATTAAGGGACTGTATAACAGAGAAGGGGCTCCCTTGTGCAGAGAAAAACCAGTTGGAGAGGTACCTGATAAACCTGTGGAAGCCCTGAGCTCAGTGGGAAGGGGGCAACTTCCATTGTTGCCAGTCAAGGAAGCAGAGTAACCTTCCTGGATCATCTTGAATCTAGAAGTTAGTTGAATCATTCCCTTGTGATATCATGGCTTGGCACAGGGGTGGCATACTATAATAAGGCATTCTGCAGAATTTCCTAAGGTTGGGAGGAAAGGCATCCTCTCTAAATCAGTTGGCTGCTGATATTTTTAAGAATATATAAGTATTTAACCTGGCTTGTTTGATATAAGTGTGTGGTTTCTGGTTTAATGGGAAAATGTGAATGCATGTAAATGATGAATTGAATTCTTGAGTAAAATGGAATGTGTTTGTTTTCCTTCATTGTTTAAATTCTTAATCATAAAGTTAAGTAAAGTCAGGACAGTATGTGATCCTAAGGATCTTGCAACTTAGGAGGAAAGCATGCAAGACATGGAAAAAATATTCATTTGAAAGGTGGCATGAATTCCTTAGTATTTTGAAGGCCCCGCAAGGGTGAAGGAATCCTATATTCAGAGAGAACCTCGTGTTATTGAGTGGAAATTTTGTAGGATATGAATGAAATATTCATCCAAGACTAACAGAGGTAGTACTCTGGTACGTGGGAAAGGTCTTTGAGTAGTTTGAAGAGTTCTAACCCCTTGAACCTCCTACCTGACTTGAATGGAAAGCTTGCAAGATATGAAAACTTCATCCCAAGAGAATGAGAGAGATTTAGTTGGCCTCAGAGTAGTGCCAATCTCTTGAAGACCTGGTAAAACCCTTAACGAACCCCTAAAATTGGCTAAGTCGCAATTTCGGACCGTTGTTCAAAAGAAAACCTTGTGTTGAAACAGGGAAGATCGTAGTCGTCAATTTGATGTGGCGAATGAATCTTATCCTTACGTTGTTGGGTGAGATCGTTGGATGTCACCAATCATGTTCCAGGTGTCGCTTAGGTGAGGCAAAAGGGGGGGTGACGTGATACTGACGAGGGTATTAGCATGGCAGCTAGCTCACCTTGATAGGTGATGCATGTCAACCGAGGAATGGTCGATGGGTTGATAGTGGACCCAGAGGGGCTAGAAGACCTTAGGTATTTGCTTTAAAATCATGATCGCCATATCTATATATCGATAGATCCCATCCATTCGTCGAAAGTCAACGAATAGGAATTCCAGAGAGAGACCAGGAAGATAGGTCGATGACAAAACAATATCGAGGTCAAATGACAGTCGTTGATCAGTGAAGAGGCGAGATGAGATCTCAGTTGTGGATTCATGTAGGTCCCACTTGTTCACCTTAGGAGAGATTAAAAGTGTGGATGTTATTCATCCTGCAATTCATAAGTGTCAACATGATCAGAGTCGTCAGATCTAGGATTGAACTACTAGAGGGTTCGTCGTCAGAACCTATTAGTTGGGGAAACTAATAACTTGTATGGGGTAGAGCCCTAACGACGAAGAAGATCAACCCAAATGATCAAAGTGTTGGAGTTGCTTCACACAAACCCAGGATTTATTTTTCCTAAGGTTTTTCCTTGTTTATTAGTCATAATTAGTCATTATCCAGTCTCCTATATTTTAGGGGAGAATGTTCCACCTAGAGAATATTCTCTTTCAGTTGACACTTCAGTTTGACTAATTGAGTTGAGTTTAGATGTTGCATTGGTTTTATCACCATGAAACATTGGGATCATCACCATGATAATTCGACCTTGCCTTCAGATCATCATCAAACTGGTGCATTAGCCTTGATTCCCTGAGTTAACTCCTCACTACTCTTTGTTCAGTCAGTTAACTAAAGACTAGTTGACTAGTTAACTCAACTAGGTGGCAGTTCACTCCTGTAACTACCTGAGAGACTAGACTAGGTGGCAGTTTACTATCGTAATTGTTGGTGTGTGTCCAGATCACTCTAGACCACCACTATGGCTCATTAGTTACTCATGTATCCTATATCTATTGTAAATTATTCACTCTTTGAGTGTGGAAAACGGTTACTGAGAATTCTTCCATTCTTTCTCTCCTTCTTCTTCCTTCTCCAATTCTCTCTACAAATGTGTGTATTATTGTTAAGCTAGATATATTTTGTGCAGGTTCAACACATTTACACAAAGTTGTTAATATGGAAGGCTCGATGCGATAGGTAGCAGGCTCCATGCAGGATTTCAATTCAGTGCCATGTTAGATGGTATGAATGGTAGGGTGCCATGTGGATACCATGTGGCAGTACGACATATCGAAATATGTAAGCCTGAGAACTTCAGAAGACAAAAAAATTCGACGTAGAGCTCAATTTTGAACATGGGTATAGTTATTGGAAATATCTCAATGAGAAGGATTAATTTATAGGACTTAGAGATGGATTTCAACTAGGATTGAGGAGAAGGAAATTTAGATGCCCCACCAGCGTACGTGAGGGTTAGGGGGTTAGGTGTGTTACATGTAACATGGTCAATATTTATCCCACTATGAAAGTGGACATTTCTGTTAATCCTGGTGTCACTAAAGACATTCTTATTGTTTCTTATTTTTCCTGTGAAGAGGTCACAACTTATGAGGCTCTTTTCCAAGAATTCTATGAAATTTTTGCCTGGTCTTTTTCAAAAATGTCGAGAATCCATCTTACTATTGTAGAACATCATATCAGTACTTGGCCTGATGTTACCATGATATTAAAGAAACAACAATGTATTCATCTTACCAAGCCCTTAGCCATCAAAGGTGAAATTAAGATTCAAAAATATTGTTTCATTTACCTAATTGAGTACACCATTTGGGTGTCTAATCTAGTCCATATTAACAAGAAACAAGGTATCATTCATGTCTATGATGACTTTTGTGATTTGAACAGGGCGTGTCCTAAAGTTAACTTACCTATGCCTTTTATCGACCAAATTATCAATGCTTGCATGGGCCATGAAATATTGTCCTTTATGGATGGATTTTCTGGTTATAATCAGATCCAAATTTGTCCCTAAGACTAGTACAAGATGACATTTACTTTTTCATGGGGCACTTGTTCCTATAGAGTTGTGTCATTTGGCTTGAAGAATGATGGAGCCACTTTCCAATGGGACATGTCATATTGTTTTCATGGCTTGGTCGATATCATTCTCACCTATCTTGATGACCTTACAACTCGTTCCAAGAATCAACTACAACACTTGGAAGATGTTCACAAAACCTTCCTTTAGTGTTACAAGTATAACATTGACTTAAACTCTATTAAGTGTGTATTTTTCATTAGTACTGGTCATTTGTTGGGATTTTTTGTCTCAAAATAGTGTATCACTATTGACTCATTAAAATTTAAAGTTATCCTTGAATTACCTCTACCCAAAACTTTGTGCCAATTGCAAAGTCTTCAAGGCAAGTCCAACATCTTGTGTTGGTTCATTCTTGATTATGTTATGTATGTGCATGGGTTTTTTCATTTGTTCCATTCAAACATACCATTTTTATGGGATGACCAAGCTCAAAATCCTTTGATTCATTAAAGTGCACTCTTACTTTCACCCTTTTAATCAACCATTTTGACTTTGAAAAAGACTATATCCTATATATCTTCATGTATCCTTTTGTCATGGCATGTGTGTTAGTTTAGGAAGGGGAGGATTGCTCAAAGCATCTTATATATTACATTAGGAAGAACATTTTAGGTCTAGCGTTATCTTACAACCACAATGAGAAACTTACCCTCGTTGTTGTCTTCTTAGTTCAAAAACTACTTCATTACACTCTGACTAGGAAAACCAAGGCCATTGTGAATTCCAAACCTGTGTTATATATCTTGAGTAGGCGAGTCATTAATGGAAAAGTTTCCAATTGGATCATCATTCTCAAAGAGTTCAATCTTGAATTCATTATTCCCAACAATAAGAAAACCTTAGCCTTGGTTGATTTTATCTCAAACCCAACTACTAATGCCAATATGATCTTCGTAATGAACACTTGTTCACCATTTCATCAGATGACCCTTGATATGGTAATATTCTTGTCTACTTGCACGCTTAGAAATTAATCCCTCTCTTATCCCGTGATGACCAACATCGTGTTTGTCACCAATCCCCTTGATATATCCTCATAGGTGATTTCTTTCATAGATGAGGATTTGACACCATTTTATGATGTTGTATAACCCTTAATGAACCCAAGAAGGTCTTAAATGATTGCCATAGTGCCACTTATGATGGCCACCTTTAAGAAATGGATACCACCCAAATAATAATTAGAGATGGTTATTTTTTTATTATATTCAAGCCATCAGGAGATGCACTAATTGCCAAGTGTTTTCCCCCTTACATCATGTAATTTCAATCGATCCCTATTGCAAGTGGGAGATACTTTTATGGAATGTAAACCTATGTCAACCAGTGATTAAATACTTTGTTGTGGTCATTAATTATTTTACCAAATAGGTCAAATTCATCCTGACATTCAACAACACGACAACCACTATCACTCACTTTTTCTTTAACCACTTTATTACTCAATTCGGTGTCCCAAAGCAATTGGTTTTTGACCATGGTGCAAATTATAAGGATGTAGTTTGGCATGAGATAGTTACGCATTATTGATTTGAACACCAGTTTTTTTTCACCATATTATCTGCAGAGGAATGGCCAAGTTATGGTTGTTAACAAAATGATCAAAGCATGCTCTAGTGGATAGTTGACAATCTCAAATCTAACCGAAACGATATGTTATTTCATACTTTGTGGTCCTATAGAATATTAGTTAATATTTCCACCATATTCACACCTTTCACCTCATTTATGGAGTCGAGGCAATTTTACATATCGAGTGTGAAATCCCCTCCCTTCATCTAGTTATTGAACTTTTACCCAATACCTCTACCTTGGAACAAATGTTAGTAGCCCTGGAACATGATAACAAGGGATGTCACATGGCCTTACAACATAAAAAGGATACCAATAAATTCTCTAAGTCCCATCATGATCATCACGTCCACCCTCAGTCCTTTGAGGGTGATTTAGTCGTTGTTTATGACCAAGCTCACAATACCTCTGGTTAAGGCAAATTTGAATCCTTGTGGCATGGACCTTATGTCATCAATGTTTCTTGGGAAAGAGGGCATTCTTATTTGTTGGTCCTAATAGTGAACCTCTCAAGAATCCCCACAATGTGTTACACTTGAAGAAATTGTATTCTTAACGCCTAGCCACATTCTTTGTAAGTACATATTTGCATTAGTTGCATTTTCTCTTGTTCTTTTTTGTAGTCTTTGCTTGAGAACCTTATGGTTTCCTTTCATGAAATTTTCAAATATATCATCAACTCATATGTTACATCAATTTCACCAATGGTGTGAGTCATTACACTCAGAATTTGGCTTCAACAACCTAGGCTATTCACCCCCTTAGCATTGATTATTCCATCTAAGTGTTCTAAGTGTTAGTGATGCTACCAGTAAATAGGTGAATTACGATGTTGTGATAGGTCTCTTAGTCAATGCCCTCGGATTTCACATTCATCACCAAGGTGTTCACCTTGATTCTCAGTTACTCATTGCATAGTTGAATAACTACTACTTGATTCATGATCCTTACATGTTTAGAAAGTATATGTGAGTTAGACAATTTGAATAGATCATGTTCAATCATGTTCTTGAGAGTCTTAGTAGTTTCATAGATCATATTGCAAATCAAATTCTAGACTGGCATTTAAATAATTTATCATAAAAGTGAAAATAAAACATACATGCACACAATCATTATCATCATCATAATAAGAATCACATGTAGATATAACATATGCACATAATCATCATATTCACACATAAGGCTCATCAAGTACAATCCATAACAAACATGCACACACACACACACACACACACACACACACACACACACACACACACACACACACACACACACACACACACACACACAAATATCCTCATCCAAAAACAATACAATGTTTATGTTGAAGTCTACACTTAATCAAAATATGATACATGTACAAAAAATATCATGCCTAGCATGGGGGAAGTTCTAACTGATTGCCTACTCATCATTTTCACTCTCATCCTCATCCTGATCCTCCTCATCACTATCATTGTCACCAACATAAGGATGTTGGACCAATGGGGTTAGAGATACCCTAGCCAAATCACTCATCCCCTGAGCTACCATAGCCACCCTCCTCATAATTGGATGCCACTCAAATGGTAACCCAAAGAAAAGCTCAACAAGTGTGTCATCTAGCTAATGTTAGGTTGGTTAACCTATCTAGTAATTGGTCCAATCATTCATGTGAGTCCTCCAATATAACATCTGCATCCCTCCTAAGCCTCTGGGTTGGTAGTGCAAGACCAATCCCCTCAACCTCATTGTTGTGGTCGTCCTGCCGGCCTCACTAGTGCCACATTTGCACACCTAAGAGAAATAAAGAGGATCAATTACATGTATCATATAAGAAATATAACAACCATCTATGCTAGTATGTAAACACAAAACAAAAAATAGAGTATTAATGCACTTTTACTTACCCTCTAGTCCCCATTGACGAGCTTTTTAATTAGCTTTCTAATTTCTCAGAAAGACAGCTAGAAAGATCATGCATTTAATTATCAACTCAAGATTTGTATGGAACTTGCGAGTTGTTGTGAAATGTATATGCAGGTTGCATTCTATGCTTCCACTGGTTTCTTATGTATTTGTAGTATCAATGATTACTTTTACAAGCAAAGTATGGGTAGTTCACAAGTTTTGGAAAGGTTCTGCAAACCGTAGGAAATAAAATCCACACATGCTTAAAGGAAAGTAAACTAATTCAACCATCTTGGAAGCAATGTGTTGTGACCCAAGTTGACTGTAATTTCAAGAAATGAAAACAGGCCAAGTTAATTCAACCGTACTGGAAGCAACATGTTGTGACCCTAGTTGAATGTAATTACAAGAAATGAAAACATACTAAGTTAATTCAACCGGATTGGAAGCAATGTGTTGTGACCCCAATTGAATGTAATTGAAATTGCATGAACGAAAATATAACTAATTGCAAGAAAGGAAATTATAACTAATTGTAAGAAAGGGAATCATGCTTGTTGAAAGGAAATATATTGACTATTTGCAGGAAAGAAAAACTTAACCTAATCCTTGCGAAGATGATCAATGTTATCACTCAATTCAACCAACATAATTATTGTGTTAAGCACATTTATTAAAAAACATAAAGAATGCAAACCCAATCTAAAATGCAATTATCTCAACTAGAAACTAGAAATAAATAAATGCAATCCTACATTAATAATCAACTACATAAAAATTAATGATTAAATAAATTCAATCCCTCGTGAATAATTAATTACATAAATAAATTAAATCACACTCCAAAGAATTGATTGCAAAAATAAGTTATTGAATATTGAATGAATCTATTACTAATCTACAACATAAATAAATTAAATAAATCAAGCTAATAAATTAAGCTAACTACATACTATAATCTAAATTAGAATGAGAATTCGGGAAATATAATTTATTCCATCATAAATTGGTGCTCTAAGAGTCCTCCTTGTAAAATGGAGAAGGAACTCTCTTTTATACATAAATGTGTTAGAAACAAATAATAAATGAGATCCACAAGTTTCTCATGTGGTTTGCTAACCATTAGCAAATAATAAATGAGATCCACAAGTTTCTCATGTGGTTTGCTAACCATTAGCAAATAATAAATGAGATCCACAAGTTTCTCATGTGGTTTACTAACAATTTGTTGATAAATACATAATTCCAAGATCCTTCCCAACAACTTGTCTAAGAATTCCAAGATTCTTGTTAACTCCCATTGAATTTAGGATGCCTGTGAATACCAAATTTGAATTATGAGATGAGAGTTATAACAATTTGGTCAAAACACATCCTAAATGACTTTTAATAGTGTTTGACTTCCTGGATTTGTGATATCTTCAATGGAGATCTTCAAAACTTTGTAGAAAATCAAATCGCATCGATATCCACCAACAAACTGCTTTCTTTGTCTTCATGCTATTAAAATTATAACTTGAGGTAGCTGACAAATTAATTGTAGCTGTCCAAATTAAATCGAAAAAGATGAAATTGTAGAAAAATGGGTTTATGCACATGGAAAATCCGTTATCCACAATTAAACCATATAACTTATATTTGAATATATTTTCCATGGTCGATGGTGGTTGAAGATTGAATTTTGTGAAGCCACACCACTATCTGTGCAATATTCCTGGAGTAACAACACTAGTGTCACAATAAATTTTGGTGTTGCATCAAAGGTGCACAAAGTTTGGGTGTTGCAACAACTGTGAATAACACTAGTATATATGGAACAATAAATAGTCTTGGTGTAGCAACAACTATTTGGGTGTTGCGGCAATTGTGTGGGTGTTGCAACAATTGTTGTGAGGTGTTGCAACTTCTGGTGTTTCAACAATGGTGTCACAACAATTGTGTGGGTGTTGCGTCAATTGTGTGAGGTGTTGCAGTTTATGGTGTTGCAACAATGGTGTCGCAACAACGGTGTAACAACAACTGGTTCTACAAAAATCACGAACTAACCTGTATTTTAAAGATAAATGAAAAATATGTTATTTCTCTAATATTTAACCATAAATCACACAAAATACTAATGAAATGCAATGGAGAACACCTTGGGTCTAAATCCCACACACAAACATCAAAACAGACTAATGTAGGGTCATATGTAAGCGAAAATACATTAAAATAGGGAAAAGAGGATGTAAAAAGATGACATTTATATGGCCCATCACCCATGCCTAGATGGGATGGCGGGGGAGTTTTAGGTCTCCCCTATAATCCATACTAGCATATGGATAGTCCTCAATCTACAATGGGAGATAACACCAATGACTAAAGAAGCTCAACTAGAAGACGTTTCCCATGGCATCGCCCCCAACCCTCCTTATCAACTCACCCTATCATTTCATATGAGGCTCCCACGGCCTTACATCTCTTATTACATGGTGTGGGTGGAGGGTTATGATCCTCTCGAAGAAAAGGGGCATATTAAGGTCCTTTTATCTCAAAAACTGTAGGTTGGGAAAAGCCCGACCCAATCCATGGGATGGCAATAACAGTGGGAGAGTTTACCCACTCTCACCTCAAATAAACCCTCCCTCGCTTTAGTGAAGGAAAAATCTGACACAAAGGGGAAGTCACAGGTGACCCTAGGGGGAAATGAGATGAAAAGTGATATGATGGAAGTGAAGACCCTATGGTTGAAGTTACTAAGTAGAAGATGGCTTGGAAAGGGGTCTCAGAAGTGATCAATGGTTTCCAAGAGCTCAAGTACCTGCAAAAGATGATTACACCTGCCCGAGACACAAGAAAAGACGAGATACAAGCCCAAATGTCGGTGGGACAAGCAAGTGAAGCTTGTTGTCCTAAATTACAGCAGTAAACAAATATATATATATCAACAATGGAATCGATCATTTATTGCATAAATAACCATCAAAACTATCAAGTCATTATTGGATAATGAAGCATTGAAATAATATATAACTTTCCAATACTTTAGCACAAGTTTTGATGGAGAATCAGGGCTGCAAAAAAATGTTTTCAAAGATTTTTCAGAGCATCCAAATGGTTGTAGAAATTATTTGCTACATAAGCAACTTTTACCCCAAGAAATTAACCAACAACTTCCCCAACAATAGCCAATATCAAGTAGATAAACAATAGCAACTTGAAAAACTATTTTCAGCAGTAAAAGACAGAGAAGTTAAGCTTGAAAAAGAGAGTTTGCAACATCCCTAATGGTTGTAGAATAAGTTTGTAACAACAACAAGATATCATAGACCAATCGAAATGCCCTAGTGGCTCAAGCAAGCTTAAATCATAAGGAAAAGTTTCCAACTTAGACAATTACAATATCTTGTGTTTTCATGTATCCCAATGCAATGATTTTGTTCCTTCAATGCAAGGAGATTAGTGTCTTTAACTATTGGGTTATGGAGTCTTTAAAAATTAAAGAGCTAGTTGTGCTACCTCCTTGGGGGTGTAAGCCCTTTTAATCCCCAAGTTAAGCGAAACTAGCTAAGGAAAACCCTAAGAGGGTGTAAACCCTTTTATTCCTCCTAGTATTCCTTTGTGCAACAAATTATTCCAAGACAATTATGATGGGCTTAGTGGGGTTGTATGCCCTCATACTCCCAAAAATATTAGCAAATTAACCTTGTGACCAAGAAAAGAAGCAATAACATGAAAGAATCCTTACCTAGTCCAAGCATTAACAAGATAAAATCCTTTTAACCAAGAAAATCCACCATAAAAGCAAGAAATATCCTCCAAGAAAGACAACTTCTTACCTCTTCATCCAATAGTAAAAGAAATTCATAACAAGAGATAGTAGCAAGAGAGATAGACAAAATTGTCCAAGTAGGGAGAAAATTTCAGCCAAGTATCCTCTCCAAGATGGGAGAGTTATGATAAAATGAGATAGAAACGATCTATATTTATACAAAAATCTATAATAAGAGTTTGTCCACAAAACTTAGGGTAAACCACAAAGTAAGGGGACAACAACCCTTACTTTTCCCCTTTACAATTTAAAATTTGATTGTGCACAATAGAAACCCTAGAAAAAGTATGACGTCATCCCTTTAGGGCAACGTTTTGGCATCTTTGGCAAGTCATTGAGGTTAGAGATGAAACATTAGGCCTTCAAAGGCCTTCTTCCAAGGTGTTGGGGCCTCTCCACCAAGTCAAGGCATTCTTCCTCATCAAATGACACCATGTATCCTCATCACCACCAAACCCTAACCCATGCATGACATTAAGCCCTCAAAGTGTGACGTTTTTTACTCCAAAGGAAAAACATCAGGCTAGTAGGGGCATGGGTGAGGTCCTCCAAGGCATCTCTCAAGCCTCGAAAGGTTGTCATCGCCATCGATAGTGCTTACCACGATATCCAACCGGTGGGATTCAAGCCCCAAGGAATCCCAAGCTAGGCTTGTTCTTCCAAATATGTCCACCAAACAAGGTCCTGCAAAGGCAATGAACATGCCCTCCAAGGATCTCAAGTCAAATGCATCATGATGAGTAAATAAAGTTAATAAAAGAGTCACCTAAGCATGTGCATCAAAAACCACCTCATCAAAATAAACAAGTGATCAAAGACCCTATGCAATGTTCCAAGTTTGGGTATGGGAGGGTTGACAAGGTGACCTATTGGGTGAATTGTCCCCTAGGTCAAGGAGTATTTCCCGAGTGGAACCCCTTTCTAAGACATGTGGAAAAGATGATATGGATGGGGGAAAGACTCCTGGGCATGGGGTTCATGACATACATGGGATCATAGTGTCTCATTTATGGGTGCCTTTGTAGAGGGTGTGATGCACCTTCGTTTTCAATGCATCCTTTTTCCAAGCCAATTAATTTCCATTAATTAATTAAGGTCCAAACATTGGGTACTCCCTAGGTTGAATCGATTAGCTTGGGGGGCAGTACCAAAGTGTCACTTGAAGGGAGAAGTGCACATAGCTCCATGGGGGTATAGTTTAGCTTGTAACACACTTTGTGTAAATCCCTCAATCAAGTGGGACATTTATGTTATGTGTTTGCTTTTTGCAAGTCTTTGATTTTTAGGAGAAGTGTTTCACTGCTCTTAATACCTCTTTGTGCGAACATTTGGAAGGTTCATAATTAGGATTTTATCTTTTTCCAGCCATCTCCCCTCTGTTCCTTCAGCCCCTTCTTCCCATGAAATGAGGGACAATGCCTTCTTGGGTTAGTACACCCGAAAACCTAGAAGATAAGGAAATGGGGGGATAAAATGTGGAAAGTGACAAGTATGATCAGGAATGGCACGATAACTCATCAAGGAGACCTCTCAGTAGAAAACCAATCCCTAAGGGTGACCACTTACTAGGGAACAATGTCAACCACCAAGGTGAAACAGGGCAAAGAGAAGAATGTCCAAGCAGACGTTACATAATCAAAAGTAGTTTTAAATGCAACAAACAAAAATGCCTCAAATATTGAAGTGACACTCGCCATAATACCTAGATTGTACCTCACGGAGCAAGATTCAATATCCTCCGGAAGCAAGCTGGTGTGGTGGATACCCTCATGATGAACCTAGAACTGTGGGGGTGAAGTGGGATTCTATTTTTGCAAGTGGATAATGTTGGTCAAGCTATATCTCGATACTCCATGTCTGCAAACTGAGGGCCTCGAGACATCATCTCCTCAGTTATCTCTAAAATCGGGGATAACATCTAGCTCCTACTTGGGGACATTTACTCGTCGTAGAGTGCATGAGAACTGCAACATCTCTCGGTAGACATGTGCCTACACACACTGAAACAACAAACTATTAAGAGTAGGATGGCTTACTCATCCTTTGTCCATATAATCAAAAACCAAAAATGACAACTAGTCTAGAAAATAATTTTTTTTGCATTTTATACATATATAATGAAAAAAGAAACATATAAATCAATAATGCAAGTAAAGCAAAATGAAATGCAACAAAAATATCATGAGCAATCAAAATGCAGATGCAGGAAATCAAAATGACCTACCTACTTACCTAAGGCCCTGAAGATCAGGTGATAGACGATGTCATGTGAAGTCATACAACTAGTGCAACCATATGTCCATCACTTCATCAAGGCATCTTCCCTTGTGCTTAATCATGTAATACAACAAATATAAGTTAAGCACATAATAATCATGATTATAAATACAGATATAATCAATCATGAAATGATACTCATGGAGATGGGTGGGAGGGAGGAAATCTTGTTGAAAAGAGTAGCTGAAATTCTACTCATCTCGGAAATACTGCCCGAAAGGATAGCCACAAACCCGATTAATCCATCTATGAAGAGGGCTACCATATGTGGACGATGGCTCATCTTCATCCCCATTAGCATGATCGTTGCTTCCTAAAGACTAAGGAGACATGAGAGATCCCAAGAAATCCATATGATTCCTTGGAGAAGAAGAAAAGAGGTAAGGGATCATCTCATGTATGGAGAAAGAGAGACGTTGCCTCTTCATCCATGAATCATTGTAAAAAGCATAAAGATGAAAATGATTTCTCTTTGTAGGGTGATATTTTGACTTCTCTATACTAGCCATGACCAGGTATCCATCAAGATCAAAGCATGAAGGTGGTTAGAATGTTGGGTATGTGTTATATTATTTGCAGGTGTGTGTGTGTGGGCGCATCAGATTCGACAATTGCGTTTGACAATCCATCTAGTAGTGTTATTTGTGTCATGTGCGTCGGGCACTTCCTAGGGGGGTCCCATGGGGGCCAAGTATGGCCCCCCCTGGTTACGTGCAGCGTTCGGGGCAGTGCCCCGATTTTTTTTTTTGGCAGTTTTTGCTATTTTTAACAGTTTTCTAAATTTATCCCGGATTAAGGGATTAGGGTTTTGGTATCTACAGAATACCTTAAAACATTGTATATATTGTATGGTGAATGGTGAAATTTGAGATAATGAAATATGAAAGGTTTTCCCCAGTTGAGGGTTTCCGATATAAATCTCTGTGTACTATGTGAATGAGCCATTGATTAATTTATGTTTTGCTTAAGAATCTATATGCATTACTTTACTTCGCAGATTTAAAACTTACATGTGGTATCAGAGCTCATTTTTGGCTTCAGAGGGACGCCTTTGTTGTTGATGGTTTGGCTCGATCTTGATAGATCAAGTTTATCTTGGGTTTGTGATAAACCTAGGTTTAGTGGGAGATTTTGCAGTGGAGATTCGAGTATAGAAAGAGGAATGGCGAGCTCGTCTAGAATCGAGATAGAGAAGTTCAACGGTAAAAACTTTGAGCTATGGAAGCTCAAGACGGAGGACCTTCTTATAGACAAAGAACAATGGATCATTGTGGATCCTGGTACACAGCCTACTGGCACACAATCGACTGGTACACAACCTACTAGTACACCACCTATTGGTATGTCGAAGGAAGATTGGGAGAAGTTGGACAGAAGAGCAAGGAGTACTATTCGACTCTGCCTGGAAGATTCGGTGTTGTTGAATGTCTC
>ML809507.1:398242-426534 GCA_009831015.1 Picea engelmannii | reverse complement strand
TTTGACACATACATCCTTGGATTGGGATTTGTGAGAAGTAGGGTTGATCACTGTGTATATTCCAAGCAGGTTGGTAATCACTTCATTTATTTAGTGTTGTATGTTGATGGCATGTTGTTGGTAGGAAATAACATGGATGTTATCAAGGAGGTGAAATTGCAGCTATCCTCCAAATTTGACATGAAGGATCTCGGTGCTGCTAACTTCATTCTCGGAATGGAAATTAAAAGAGATCGTGCAAACATGAAACTCTAGTTGAATTAGAGAAAATATGTTGAGATGATATTGCAGAGGTTTAATATGCATGGAAGTAAANCGGTCAAGGTTCCTATTCCTATAGGTGTAAAGTTATCTGCAGATCAGTGTCCCAAGACACAAGAAGAAGAAGAGGACATGTCCCATGTTCCATATGCCAGTGCAGTTGGAAGTTTGATGTATGCAATGGTTTGTACTAGACCGGACATTGCACATGCAGTGGGAGTTTTGAGAAGGTATATGTCAAAACCAGGGAAGGAGCATTGGACAATAGTAAAGAGGGTCTTCAGGTATTTGCGCGACACTACCAATTATGGATTGTGCTACCAAGGAAGAACAGGATTGGACAGAGTGGTGGACATACATGGCTTTGTTGATGCACACTGGGCTGGAGATCTGGATCGCAAAAGATATACAAGTGGGTATGTGTTTAACCTATTTGGAGGAGCAATCAGTTGAATGAGAAAAAGACAGGTTGTAGTGGCACTCTTAACTACAGAAGTTGAATACATGGTAGCCACTCATGCAAGCAAGGAAGTAGTATGGTTACGAAGATTGTATTCAGGTATTGGGTTGGTACAACAAGCAGTGAGATTAGATTGTGACAGTCAGAGTGCAATCTTCCAGGAAAAGAACCCAACTTATCCTTCGAAGACAAAGCATATTCATGTTCAGTATCATTTTGTGAGGGACATGGTTGAGGAAAAAAAGGTGTTTCTAGAAAAGGTTGACACTTTGAAGAATGTTGCAGATTCATTGACAAAGTCTGTGAGCACAGAAAATTTCTCCTGGTGTAGAGTAACAATGGGCATTGTTGCCTTGGATTGTTGGCTATATAATCCTGTGGACCCCTGGATGCAAAGAAAACAACAAGTGGGAGAATGTTGGGTATGTGTTATATTTTTTGCATGTGTGTGTGTGGGCACATCTTATTTGACAACTAATCCTGGATTAAGGGATTAGGGTTTTGGTATCTGCGGAATACCTAAAAACATTGTATATATTGTATGGTGAATGGTGAAATTTGAGATAATGAAATAAGAAAGGTTTTCCTCGGTTGAGGGTTTTTGGTATAAATCTCTGTGTACTATGTGAATGAGCCATTGATTAATTTATGTTTTGCTTAAGAATATATATGCATTACTTTACTTCGTAGGTTTAAAACTTACATGGAAATCTTCATGAGTATGTTGCGACGAATCATCCTGGAACAAATCTATGATCATATCATTTCCAGGATGCCAAGCATTTGAATCATATGTGCATGAAAACCAATCCTCTGAAGACGACAACTCAACTCCTTTTGTTTGAGGACTACCCTCAATGTCGTAAATGGGATTTTTATCAAAAGTGAAACAAACCACATCCCATATACACCTCTCGATATGTATGAAATCATCAATGTGTTGAATAACCACGTCAGAGGGGTCCTCCACGAGATCATATGTATCATTGAAGCCATATATTTTTTTATCTTCATGTTCATAAGGAAGGCAACCACGGATAACTTTACCTTCATCAAGCGAGAAAATGGACACTGATGTCTCATCAATGTCTTCATCATTGAGATCTTCTTGACAAATTTCTTCATGGATATGTTGTTTCAGATTTTATGACCAGAATGAAATTACTACAGATTATTAACATGTGCTTAACAGAAAATAACAGAGATACAGTAAAACTAGTTTTCTATTCAATAAGCAAATAAGTTGAAACTGTAAAATGCAGCGGAAACAAGCTTGCTGGAATGGTGGAGGCTTATCTCTGAGAAGACATGTGACGGTTGTGCTCATTCACAACAAGATGATTACAATGAGGCTTTGAAGGCCTTTTTACAATAAACAGGAATACCAAAAATCCTAGACATCCAAAAACCTAACCCTAGGAGATGAAGCACCAAAAGTCATGTGGGCCCCATTTGGGTAAGTTAGTACATCAACTTCCCGGGGTCGTAACTTTTGCATACAATCTTTGTTTTAGGCATATGATAGCCCGTTGGAAAGGTATAGTCGAGAAGATTTATTTTGGGGGAAATTTCAATGGAATTAATAAATTGCTCCCCATTTTCCCCAAAAACATCGTTTAGGGCCTCAAAACAGCTCCGGAAGTGAAAAACTGCTAAAAATAGTAAATTACCAAAATTGCCAGAAAACTGTTTTGAGCCAGTTGGAAAAGGTGGGTGGCCACCGATATCCACCTGGATCAATCCTCCCTCCTTAGGAAGAAATGGTCTCCATTGTGTTGAGTTCCCCCATCAGATGAGGAAATTTATGTTGAATTTGGCCCCGGGTGAGCCACTTGCCTTGGTGCAAGAGCTGCCCTACTTTGACGACTCAATATAGATGGATCCTTTGTTGTCGAGTGCCCTTGATCTGTGTGTCCACAATCTTATTACTGGATGCCTATTGTATGCAATCAGGGTTGAGCTCTATTGGTGTCAGCTGTTCTGCTACTTCTGAGGTGTCCAATAATGGTGGGAAATAAGGGCGAAGGAGATCCATGTTGAACACTGGGTGCAAGCCAAGGAAAGGAGGAATGTTGAGCTCAAAAGCGTTATCCCCCATGGCCTTGGTGATGGTGTAAAACCCATAATAGAGTGGGCGAAGCTTCTGATGGGGTCATGTAAGGCGTTCTTTCTGCAAGTGCAACCAAACTTTGTCGCCCACCTGAAACTTATGTGGCACCCGATGTTGATCATGGCGCTGCTTGTACTTGTCATTGGACTTCTGTAGGATATCCTGAACTTGTTGGTGGATGTGTTGGATCCACTCAATGAACCAGGTGGCTTTATCATCTTCATTTGGAGCAGGAGATGAGTTAGTCGAGGTGACCGCAAGGGGAAGTGCAACATCGATGGGACCCAATGGTTGGAATCCCAACCCCACCTGAAAGGGGTTGTGGTCGGTTGAGATATGCAGGGCTCGGTTGTAGCTATGTTGGACATAGGGAAGGCTCTCATCCCATGTGCAAGGGTGTTTTGAATTATACATGCGAAGGATATGCACAATCATTTAATTTACAACCTCGATTTGGCCATCTGTCTAGGGGTGGAAGGCCGTGGATTTGGTGAGCTTGGTGTCCAACAGTGATCAGAGGCTCGACCAAAATGTGTTGAGAAATCGACTGTCCCAATATGAGACAATGGTTTGTGGGATTCCAAAATGTACCCAGACTCATTCAAAGAAGATCTTGGCAGTGGCCTCTGCTATGATGCTCATCTTGTAGGCAACGAGAATCAACATCTTAGAAAAGCGATCAACAACCACAAAACATAGTCATTTCCCCGTTTGGTGGACGGGAGGCCCGACATGTAGTCCACTGAGATGTTTTCCCATGTCCTGTCAGGAGTAGGAAGAGGGGTGTACATGCCATGTTTCTTAGTGGTCAGTTTGGCAACAACGCAGGCAGTGCAGGACCTGATATACTTGCTGACCTCGTGTCGAAGTTTCGGCCAGTAGAAATGTTTCTGTAGCATCGCCACTGTCTTTTCGATGCCGAAGTGTCTTGCCACCCAACTGTAGTGGGATTCTCATATTATCTTCGCTTGCTCACTTGATGGAACACAAATATGGCCCAGACGACACAACAACTCATCCCGAAGATGGAAATTATCGACAACTATGTTTGCACCCAACATTTAGTAGGTGGTGGCAAAGTCCAGGTCTATCTCATAGAGTTGGGGCCATCCAAAGGTTTCATGGCCGCAAGAGTCTATCACCATGGTGAGTGTCACGACTAGCGGTATGTTGAGGCAATCAACAATGCAATTGGTGCTTCCTATTTTATACTTGATGTTGAGGTGGAATTGTTGCAAGTATGTGGACCACTTTTGATGGCAGTCATTCTGCAATTTTCCTTGTGTTTGCATGAACTGCAGTGGCTTATGATCAGTGTGGATGATTGTCTCCTTCCAAAAATGTAATGTCTCCACTGGCGACAGGCTTGCAGAATGGAGTACATTTCTTTGTCGTAAGTAGGGTACTTACGGATAGCATCTGATAGTGTCTCACTATGATAGGCCACGGGGTGGTCGTGATGAGTGAGAATGGCACCCAAAACATATTCTGAAGCATCTATCACGATCTCAAAGGGTTCCTGCATGTCTGGTAGTGAAAATACTGGAGTTGAGCACAAGCGTTGCTTCAAATCATCGAACGCTTGTTGTTGGGACTAGCCCCACGCAAATTTCTCCTTACCACCACTCCTGGTTATTTGGCTGAGGGCCCATGTAATATGGGAGGATCCCAACACGAACCTGTGGTAGAAATTGGCAAGGCCCAAGAAGCTCCATAGCTCAGTGAGTGTGGTTGGGGATGGCCAGTCACGGATGACTTGGATCTTGGCTGGATCCACATGTACGCCATGTTGATCAACGATGCAGCCCATGTAATGGACCTTGTCCAAGTTGAAGGAGCATTTTTCCAAGTTGGCGTATAGCTTGTGCTGCCGCAAGGTGTGTAGAACCTTCTGAATATGCTGCAAGTGTTCGACCCAAGTCTTGTTGTAAATGAGAATGTCATCCAGATACACCACTACAGGTATTGGTGAATGGTCGCAGGATATCGTCCATCATCCTCATGAAAGTGCCTGGAGAATTTGTCAAACCAAAGGGCATGACCAACCATTCAAAAAGGCCCTCCTTTGACTTGAAGGTGGTCTTCCATACATCTGTATGTTCTATCGAGACCTAGTGGTAGCCAGACTTCAAATAAATCTTATTGAATTATTTGGCCCCCGTGAGTTTATCAAGGAGGTCATCAATTCGAGGAATTGGGTACCAATTTCTAACTATGATTTTATTCAGACCACAGTAATCAATACAGAGTCGTCAGGTTCCATCTTTCTTCTGTACCAACACAATTGGGTTCCCGCAAGGTGATGAGCTGGGACGGATGTGCCCCTTTGTGGAGAATTTCTTGGATGTGTCGCTTGATATCCTCATTCTCTAACAGAGAGCAATGATAGACTGGCCCATTGGGTATCGGTGCATCGGGGGTCAAATCAATGGGGTACTTGACCTAGCAATGCAGAGGTACCCCGGTAGGTGAGGAGAATATATCTGAGTATTCTTCCATGACCTTATCTACTTGCTTCTGCTGTGTGGAGAGGTCGGCCACAGAGACCCTGGATGTGGTTGTGATCTTTCTCTTATTCTGAGAGCGAATCATGAAGAAGACAAACTTCCCCATCTCAGAGATGACCTTCCTGCATTTCTTAGCAAAGATCAAGGAAATAACACTAGGTGGCATTGCCTCGGGTATCCTGTACAATTTTATGTTCAAAGTAATAATAACACTACGAGGCCTAGACTCATATACAACATGACGTTTCCATAAATAAGGTTGGCCCAAAAGAACATCACAAACTTCGAGAGGAGAAACATCACATAATACCTTGTCTTTGAAGGGCTTGATGTCGTACGACAGTTGGCACTGTTGGTTGACGCAGAGATCGCTTCCTTGGCAAAGCCATCCAATGGTGTAGGGTTGTGGGTGTGGCGTTGTCAGTAGGGCCAGCCACTTGATGACCTCTGCTGAGATGAGATTCTTCTGGCTACCACTATCAACGATGAAGTGCAACGGGGTGCCTTTAACCCACATTTGTGAATGGAAGAGGCGCTCTCCTTCTTCTGGCTCTTCTAGTTCACCAAGCTGGAGCTTGGTGGTAGCAACGATGGCACTGGGTTCTGCATCAATGATCTATCTTATCCTTTCTGGTTCAGGCTAAGAGTCAGGACCCGCATCTAATTCATAGGCTTTCACTTCGGCCACCAACGACTACTTTCAGCGACAGTCAGCAGTGTTATGCCAAGGTCTCTTATGGAAGTCACACCATTTTAAGGTATCTTTCTTTGTTTTTACGGTGTCCTTCTTTGCTTGCAGTTTGGATTGGTTGTCTTGATATTGTCCATCTTTGCTTTGTCCTTTGTTCTGTGGGTTGGGGCCGCCCTTTCCTGGCTTTTGTTGTGCGGGGTTCCCAAGTCCAAATTGTTGCGTCTTTTGTTTGAGCTTCTGCTCGATTTTGACGGCATATCAGTAGGCCACACCCAAGGATGAGATGTCCAGAAATTCCATTTCGGTCTAGATGTATCTATGCAGAGCACCGCGATACTTGAGCACCAGATGTCACTCTGAATCTTTGATACCCAGCTTGGTGCGCAAAGTATGGAAGATATTTGTGAAATCTGGCACTGCTTGGTCTCTTTCTTGCCGCAGTGTGGTCCATTTGGTATACAAGTGATCATAACTTCCAACAGGGTAGTATTGTTCCTTAATAACATCCTTGAAGGATTCTCAGGTGGCCATGACTGTAAATAATGAGGGTTCCTTTGTTTCCTTTTGCTCACATAAAGTTTCCCACCAATCTTTGACATGGGGAATGACTTTGAGGAGCGCAAAGATAATCTTTTCTCTATTCGAAAAGTTATGGACCGAAAAATACCCTTCTAGTAGATTCAACCACTTTTCTGCAACATTTGCGTCTATCTGACCTTCAAATATAGGAATATCGAAATTTATTTGTACCTTGAAGGGGATGGCGCCTCCGCTCAAAGAAGATGTGTCACATGTTGGTAGTCCCCGAAGGATTTGCCCGAAACTATGCATCATCTTGTTCCTTTGTTGCGTGAGGGATTCCTCAATCAACAGTTTGAAAGGATCTCATATCCCATCATCTTTCTTTTCTCCTGCCATGAGAGGTCGCTTAGGAGTGCGAGAGCTTTTGTCCTCAAGATAAACAAGCTCGAGGCCCAACTCTTTGTACTCCGACCTCATTAGGGACATGCATTAAAATGACAAGGAGCAGATCGCTCTGGTACCACTGATCCAGATTTTATGAGCAGAATGAAATGACTACAGATTATTAACAGTTGCTTAACACAAAATAACAGAGATACAATAAAACTAGTTTTCTACTCAATAAGGAAATAAGCTGAAACTGTAAAATGCAGCGGAAACAAGATTGTTGGAATGGTGGCGGCTTATCTCTAAGAAGAGATGTGACGGTTGCGCTCATTCGCAAGAAGATGATTACAATGAGGCTCTAAAGGCCTTTTTACAATAAACAGGAATTCCAAAAACCCTAGACATCCAAAAACCTAACCCTAGGAGATGAAACGCCAAAATTCATGTGGGCCCCGTTTGGGTAAGTTAGTACATCAACTTCCTGAGGTCGTAACTTTTGCATACGATCTCTGTTTTAGGCGTATGATAGCCCGTTGGAAAGGTATCGTCAAGGAGATTCATTTTGGGTAAAATATTGAAGGAAATTTTATATTTCTCCCTGTTTTACAAAAAAACATCGTTTAGGGCCTCAAAACGGCTACGGAAGTGAAAAACTGCTAAAAATAGTAAATTACCAAAATTGCCAAAAACTTGTTTTGAGTCAGTTGGAAAAGGTGGGTGGCCATCGATATCCACCTGGATCATATGTTCTTCAAGCACCTCTTCTGCAGGTGGTGGGTGATACTCTTCTTCAACTTAACACTCTTCATTTGTTGTCTCGTCATCCATTGGAAAAGCTTCTCTGTAAAGGGAATCTTTGAGCTCTTGGAGGGTAGTCTGCAAATCCTAAGCAGTTGGCCCCCAATACCTAAGAAATTCTTCAACAAGATTTGTAGAAGATCGGATACTTTTTGAATCACGCGAGTCTGCAAGCCACTTCTTTTGACTCGAGTCCAGAGAAGATACAAAAAATTTTATTAGTACATCCTCATGCATTACATTTATACTTGAATCATACCTCATATAGTTCACAACATGGGTGACTCCTAGAGTTGGGTCACCATTGAATTTGGGGCAATTTTCTCTCCACCCTGCAGGGAAAAGGTTCAAGTATCCAGGGATATTTTGAACATTGATAGAAGGGTATACCTTGTGGAAGGCCCATGGTAAATCTCATGATGACATGGTTCCATTATCCGAGATGTCGCTTCAATGGAGTCTTCAAATGAACCTAATGTTCATAACAAATGGAGGGAAGGGAAAGGGAACTTTCCACAAGTGGAGTCACCATATGAGCTTCAAGAAGAGCTCATCAAAGGTGGAAGGTGAATGTCCTTCAAGTGGAGTCACCAGGAAATCTAGGGGTAAAGGCTTTGGGATGGTAGCTTTCCAAAGTGTCGTTAGGGCACGAAAGAGGATTCAAAAGCCTCCCCGACAACAACGCTAAAATGTTATCGTGCAAACTGTAGGCTAGGAAAAGATCGACCCAATGCAATGGATGGAGATAACGATGGGAGAGTTTACCCACTATCACCTCAAATAAACCCTCCCCTCGCTCTAGTGAAGGAAAAATCTGACACAAGTGTTGAGTTCCAGGTGACCCTAGGGGGAAATGAGATGAAAAGTGATATGATGGAAGTGAATCCCATGTGGTTCAAGTTACTAAGTGGAATATGGGTTGGAAAGGGATCTCATAAGTGATCAATGGTTCCCAAGAGCTCGAGTACCTGTAGAAGATGATTACACCTGCCCGAGACACACAAAAAAGACGAGATACAAGCCCAAATGTCAGAGGGACAAGCAAGTGAATCTTGCTGTCCTAAATTACATCAGTAAACAAATATATATCAGCAATGGAACCAATCATTTACTGTATAAATAACCATCAAAACTATCAAGTGATTATTGCATAATGAAGCATTGAAACAATAGATAACTTTCCAATACTTTAGCACAAGTTTTGATGGAGAATCAGGGCTGCAAAAAAGATGTTTTCAGAGATTTTTCAGAGAAGCCAAATGGCTGCATCAAAGATTTTCTACAGCAGCAACTTTTACCCCAAGAAATTAACCAACAACTTCCCCAACAATAGCCAATATCAAGTAGATAAACAATAGCAACTTGCCAAACTATTTTCAACAGTAAAAGAGAGAGAAGCTAATCTTGAAAAAGAGAGTTTGCAGTAGCCCTAATGGTTGTAGCATAACTTTGTAACAACAAAAAGATATCCTTGACAAATCAAAATGCCCTAGTGGCTCAAGCAAGGCTAAAACATAAGGAAAAGTTTCCAACTTAGACAATTACAATATCTCATGTTTTCACGTATCCCAATGCAATGAATTTGTTTCTCCAATGCAAGGAGATTAGTGCCTTTAACTATTGGGTTATGGAGTCTTTACAAATGAAATAGCTAGTTGTGCTACCTCGTTGGGGGTGTAATCCCTTTTACTCCCCAAGTTAAGCGAAACTAGCTAAGGAAAACCCTAGGAGGGTGTAAACCCTTTTACTCCTCCTAGTATTCCTTTGTGCAACAAATTATTCCAAGACAATTATGATCGGCTTATTGGGGTTGTATGCCCTTATACTCCCCAAGAGATTAGTAAATTAACCTTGTGACCAAGAAAAGAAGCAATAACATGAAAGATTTTTTACCTAGTCCAAGCTTTAACAAGATAAACTCCTTTTAACCAAGAAAATCCACCATAAAAGTAAGAAATATCCTCCAAGAAAGATAACATCTTACTTGTTCATCCATTAGTCGAATAAAGCCATATAAAGAGATAATAGTAAGAGAGATAGACAAAATTTTCCAAGTAGGGCGAAAATTTCAGCCAAGTATCCTCTCCAAGATGGGAGAGTTATGATAAAACGAGATAGAAATGATCTCTATTTATACAAAAACCTCTAATAAGAGTTTGTCCACAAAACTTAGGGTAAACCACAAAGTAAGGGGACAACAACCTTTACTTTTCCCCTTTACAATTTACAATTTGATTTTTTACAATAGAAACCCTAGAAGAGGCATGACTTCATCCCTTTAGGGGAATGTTTTGGCATCTTTGGCAAGTCGTTGAGGTTGGGGATGAAATGTTGGGCATCCAAAGGCCTTCTTCCAAGGTGCTAGGGCCCTCTCCACCAATTCAAGGCATTCTTCCTCATCAAATGATGCCATGTTTCCTCATCACCACCAAACCCTAACCCATGCATGACATCAAGCCCTCAAAGTGTGACGTTTTGGCCTCCAAAGGAAAAACGTTGGGCTAGTAGGGGCATGGGTGAGGTCCTCCAAGGAATCTCTCAAGCCTCCAAAGGTTGTCATCATCACCTGGAGTGCGAGCCATGGTATCCAACCGGTGGGCTTCAAGCCCCAAGGAAGCCCAAGCTAGGCTTGTTCTTCCAAATCTATCCACCAAACAAGGTCCTGCAAAGACAATGAATACGCCCTCCAAGGATCTCAAGTCAAATGCATCATGATGAGTAAATCAAGTCAATAAAAGAGCCACCTAAGCATGTGCATCAAAAACCACCTCATCAAAATAAACAAGTGCTCAAAGACGCTATGCAACTTGCCAAGTTTGATTATGGGAGGGTTGACAAGGTGACCTATTGGGTGAACCATCCCCTATGTCAATGAGTGTTTCTCGAGTGGAACCCCTTTCTAAGACATGTGGAAAAGATGATATAGATGGGGGCAAGACTCTTGGGCATGGGATTCATGACATACAAGGGATCATAGTGTCTCATTTATGGGTGCCTTTGTAGAGGGTGTGTTGCACCTTCATTTTCAATGCATCCTTTTTCCAAGCCCATTCATTGCCATTAATTAATTAAGGACCAAACATTGGGTACTCCCTAGGGTGAATCAATTAGCTTGGGGGGCAGTACCAAAGTGTCACTTGAAGGGATAAGTACACATAGTACCATGGCGGTATAGTCTAGCTTGTAATGCACTTTGTGTTAATCCCTCAATCAAGTGGGACATTTATGTTATGTGTTTTCTTTTTGCAGGTCTTTGATTTTTTAAGAGAAGTGTTTCACTACTCTCAAGACCTCTCTAGGAGAGCATTTGGAAGGTTCATAATTATGCTTTTATCTTTTTCCAACCATCTCCCCTCTGGGCCTTCAGCCCCTTCTTCCCATGAAATGAGGGACAACCCCTTCTTGGGTCAATACACCTGAAAACCCAAAAGATAAGGAGATGGGGGGAGGAAGTGTGGAAAGTGACAAGTATGGTTGGAAATGGCACAATGACTCATCAAGGGGACCTCCTAGGAGCAAACCAATCCATGTTTCAACCACCAAGGTGAAACATGGCCAAGAGCATAATGTCCAAGCATACATTACATAATCAAAAGCAGTTTTAAATGCAACAAACCAAAATGCCTCGAATATTGAAATGGCACTCACCATAATACCTCGTTTGTACCTCATGGAGCAAGATTCAATGTCCTCCGGAAATAGGTTGGTGTGGTGGATACCCTCATGATGAACTTGGAACTGTGGTGGTGAAGTGGGCTTCTATCTGTGCAAGTGGATACTGCTAGTCAAGTTGTCTCTCGATACTCCATGTCTGCAACCTGAGGGCCTTGAGACATCATCTCCTTAGTTATCCCTAAAATCGGGGATAATAGGTCCCAAAAGTAAAATTTCCATTGCTTGCTTACATACATGCAATTAGTTGCCTCCTCATAACAATAAGAAAAATCTAGGCCCACCCAAAGTAGGTTCCCTCAAGCACTCTCTCTAAAGTCATCAACTGACCACCTAATACTTGATGGGTTCCATGAGAGCTTGTCACTCGTAACACCTCAACAGTAATTGGCCATGTCTCTAGTCACTCAATGTCCTCCAATCAGATGGTTGAGTCATGCAACCTGGAACCATCCTTATAGTATGTCTCTAGGAAGACCTCCATCAATTTTTTCCACTGCCTCATAGGTATGATGTCACCCATAACCCTATACACGGGCAAGCCAATCATACAATATATGTCCTAGAGGGTGGGACCAATCTACTCACTGTGTACTATAAATGCTTCAATGTCCACATCCTAGTATTCAACAATCTTGGATAGGAGTAGAGTGCTTACTTGCATTAGGGGGTTCTCAAGAAACTTGAGTAACCCATATCATGTGAGTAACCTCCAAACAATCTAATCTCCCTCAATCTATGTTCAAAGGGTCATGAAGTCCCTCTTTGTCTAGTGAATCCTCATGGCTTCTTAAGTCAATCAAAACCCAAATTTATTTAGATTTCCTACCTTTAGAGTGTGTGTGTTCTTTGTATTTTAGCATTGCAGGCGTGCACCTATTCATTAAAACATGTGTGCTCTTAGTGCATGCCTATTCTTCCAACAGGTGCATGGTTGAAACATATGTTCCATGAACAGGTGCATACCTAGCCTAGTTAAAAACCAACCAGTGGTTGTGCATGTAGCACAATTGTCAGGTAGTTTTCTGTGCATGCAATGTGGAAACCACCTAAAAATCGCACACTCAACCAACAAGTTTCCAAGGCTTCCAACGAACTCATAAAACCCTAAACTAAAAATTAAAATGTACAAAATTGTATAGAAGGTTGAGAGCTCTACCCTGGAACTTGTAGATATGAAATTTGATGGTCATAATGAAAGATATTACCTCTGGAAAACGTGGACCCCATGAGAAACTTGATCTCAAACATGTACAAATGATTTTTGAAAATGGGGGTTCCACCCTATTTATAAAATTTTCTAAAAATTCTTTTGTTTCTTATGGGCTCATATACACCCTATTTGATGCATTGTTTGTGTCATCAGATTCCTTGTCTCAAGCTCTTCCTCAACACAATCATCATTTTTTATGGTTAGGTACTTTACCATAACACCCTTGTTTCCCTTGAAGTTTGACTCCATGTATCTTAGTCTCTATATCTTTGTCATCCATGCCACTTGCACCGTCGATTTTATTCTCAAAATCACTTTTACATTGTGGTATTATTTTCCCTGTGTGCAAGAACTTTATATGAGCACCATTTATGATTCACCACTCTCTTTAGCAAGCACTTTACTACTAATACATGTATATTGATTCAAACTGGCATATAGGTAATCTACCCCCAATGATTTTTTTGCATTGGCCTTGTTTGTTCCCTCCAAAAGATACTTATAGGCTCCCCTTCATTTGGGAAAGTGGCCTAGCATGTCCACCTTTGCATTCACCCTTGTTGGATGGTAGCACTTTACCTTCATGGGTCACCAAGGATGTGTATCCCCATGCATTTGGGCACCCATGCCACTATATCCCCTTTAGGATAGGGAGTATGTATAGTTTATGTCCTAGAGTTGAACTACATACATCTTCTCCTCGTGATCATTGACTTCTTTCCCCAAACTCCCGAGTGGTTTTATTGGCATTATCTACTACACTTCAATTTATGTCATAAGCCTTTCATCTCATTACACTATTTTCCCACCATTCATCTACACTCAAAGAGATTACCATTAGTTCCCACATCCTGGTCATTTCATTTGCCATCATTCTCTTCTAATTGATCCACTTGGTCATTATCCAAGCACTTATCTCCTTGCTTGTACCACTATCCCGAATTAATTTTTTGGGGGGAAACTATCAAAAGTGTTCCTTAGCACACTTGCAAATGTATATGATCTCTTTTTCACAACATCCCTAGTTTCCTTTTTTTCATAGCACTCTTCGATGAACCACCCCCAAAATCCCTTTATTTCAATCCCCACATGACATTATCTCAATTGTTGATCTCATTAATTCTTCCTCATTATAGTTTCATGAACCTAGTTATCAGATGTCTCCATTCTCTAAGATTGTCTTCATTGATCATGTTCTCCATTGTAGGCTACTATTATTAGATGTATTCTCGTGTTTCTAGGTCAGTCTTTCCATCGTGATCTAAACAAAGGAAGTATTGATTCTATCACTCTTTTCTTTTCTCATCCATTATTATCTCAATCAGAGATAATCTTATTCATTCTTTTTGTATCCGACCTTGAGCTATAATACAAAGGGTCCCCCATGCTTTGTTTTTAGTAGATATTCCCTTATCAAATCCAACATCTATATTGTAGGGATTTGGTCTAAAGGCATTGTGTACCTTGGACCCATTTACCTTATTGATGGGTTACCTCAGACTAGGCAAGGGGAGTCCTCATTGCCCCTTGAATTAGTTTTATTCTCACGTGCTCGATTTCAACTAATTATTGCATAGTGGAGAATCCTACACTTTGGTTGGTCCTAGTATATTAGTTTGGTTGAAGACCTTGGACATATTTGACTCTTTTCAACCAATTTTTTAGTTTATTTGGGAGCTTCCTATTCCATTGCTTCATACTATGTTTGGGCTATGTCGATGACATTGATCCAACTTCATTTGTGGTTATCTAGATCTGTTTGGCTCTATGCATCAGTTACTTTGATCCACTTGTGACAAGATTCTTGTTCGTTATCTCTTTCCATATATTGAGTCCCTTCATTTTTCCACAACACTTTAGTTGTTGTGATTCATCACCCCTCTAGGTGATATTATTCCTTCCTCTGTATTCATATTAGATTGGACATTGGATACATTTATGTACTTGGATTGGGTACCTTTTGGACTTGTTTTATGATGTATTGTACTATGATAGTTGTATGTACTTGGATCTGGCCCCATGATATGATGATTACAAGTTGTATTATACAATTTCACGAACATGGGAATGCATGGCTCATTGATATTGAGATTATATCCACACTTTACCCCCTTGGTTGGTTGTTTGTAGGTGGGTTTCCAAACTACTTTGGGGGTTATCCTCCCTCTTTGATTACTCTTGCTCTTTGCTTCAATGATCTTTTCCCCATAGTACCATGGAAAGAAAGTTGTGATGTATTTAGACCATATGATATGTTCTTGACCTCACACATTTCACCATATGATATGTTCCCGACCTCACACATTAGAAGGCAATTATTCTCAACTTAATTTTGCCCACCTACTTTATTAGGACTATATTTTAGCCTTACACATCACTTTGGTAGCCTTTAGCTCTCACTTCCATCATTTCTATCATCATATGACCTCAATTTTTCCACATGAATAGAATCAAACATCTAAATTTGACCAAAATGCAAACACTTAGCATTTGCTTCATTTTTTGCATGTGAGGTACACATTTAACCCTTTAAAATCCACACATTGGCCCCAAAACAAGAAAATATTTGATTTTTTCAACTCATTAATGTTGTGCACCTTCCAAAAATGGCATAGCGGCCTATATTGGACCATACCAATATGTTATTTCCAAAAAATAGTCTCTAATCTAGTCTTCAATAGTTATCCTTATCCCGCTACTTCATTAATACAATGAGATCATTCACATTGAGGCTAGATCCAAAAAAATCCACTTATTCTACTATAAATAAAGCCATTGGGGTCACTAGAAAGAGCAAAGCACCCCTCTTTTGCCAAGTAAAACATTCCATAGATYTTGTTATAGGTTCTTCATTAACCATTGCATTTGTTTATGAATAGTTTGTTTTAGAGAATTAAGAAATCCATAGACGAATCCAATCACTGATTGAAAAAGGGCATATTTGACTTAGTTCCCGTCCTTGTGGTAATCTAATAATCYTATATCCTAAGAAAGATGGGACATGGCATATGTGCATCGACTGTAGGGCTCTCAAGAATATTTCAGTAAAGAATATGCATCCTTTGTCTGTATAGATGATCTACTTGATTGTTTAAAGGATGCTAAGTTCTTTATCAAACTCAACCTCAAGTTAGGATATCATCAAATACCAATAAAGTCCTCCAATGTTTGGAAAACTTCTTTCAAAACCAAGGAAGGGTTGTTTGAAAGGCTAGTCATGACTTTGGTCTAACAAATGCATACATTTGTGAGGTATATGAAAGATGTTCTTTGACCTTTTTTCATGAAAATGTTTCATTTTCTACCTATATGACATACTAATTTACAATAGATCATGGGAATGTCATTTGCAGAAGCTTCAACAAGTGCTTAACACTTTCAAACAACATAAACTCTATGTAACCTTGGAGAAGTACTCTTTTACTATGAATAGTATCGAGTATTTGGGCTATGTGATCTACTTTGTAGGCTTTCGAGTTGACCCAGACAAAATCAAAGTCATCAAGGATTGGCTTGTTCCAAGAGACATTCATGAGCTAAGGAGTTTCCTTGGATTAACAATTTTTTATTGCAGATTTGTGTTAAGATTCAATCACATTGCTCGCCCGATGAATCAATTGATGAAGGGAGGATGAAAGACAACATTCCAATGGATAGTAACACACCAACAAGCCTTTGAATAACTCAAGGACAAGATTTGGATGGCTCTAGTGCTCATTCTATCTAATTTACATCGACCATTTGAAATATAGATGATGCTTCAAACTATGTTGTGGGCACAATGATCACTCACGTTGGTCACCCAACATCATTCCATTTAGAATCTTTTAGTGATGTTGTTCATAAGTAGTTGACTTATGAAAGTGACCAGTATGCCATTGTACAAACACTTAAACAATATACACACTATATTCTATGCAAATAAACGATCATTCACACGAACACCAAGCCTCTATAGTTTTCTTCTTTAGTCTATGTTGCAGATGACAATACAATTGAAATGGGTTAGTTATCTACAACAATTTCAATTGGTAACTAAGGATAGGAAAGGAAATGCCAATGAAATTGTTCATTTCTTTAGTCAACCTCTAGTGGCTTCACTTCTTACAGTGTTATGCATGCATGGTTATGACACCATTACTTGGCCTCAACTATATGAAGAAGACATTGACTTCTCTTAAATACATTGACAAATCTAGACAATTTGGTTGATTGTTATTAACTACCACTTGAAGGACAATTTACTCTACATGCTAGGACAAGGTTGTGTACCTCAAGATGAACACTAACAAAAGTTTATTTGGAAGGCACACTATAAGAAGAAAACATGCCGCCTTGGAGTAGCTAAGACTCTTACAGTGCCACATACATATTTCTATTAGCCTTCACTCAATCGGATGTCGATTGATATATCAAGTTGTGTGCGATTTGTGCTATCACCAAACCACTAAATCTATGACAAGGCTTATACACACCCTCACCTATTCTAGACTTACCATGGGAGTCTATCTGCATGGACTACTTAACCAGATATCTAGTCACCAAGGACCAACATGATGCAATCCTGTAGCAATTGTCAGATTCTTAAAAATGTCATGCCTTGTACAACGAATATTACTACTTAATAGTCGACACAACTCTTCTTCAAACACTTTTGGAAACATTACGGTCTATTGACTACAATCATCACTAATCATGATTCTAGATTTATTAGCATCTTTAGGGAGACACTCTAGCAACAACTCGATAGACAACTATCCATGTCGATCATGTTCCATACCCAAATAGATGGACAAATTGAAGTTGTCTACCGCATGGTGGTACAATTGCCTCTATGTATTGTAAGCATCACAAAACATGGGGTGAGAGTTTCCCATACATACACCACAACTACAACATAACTCAACACAATTCCACATGAAAGAGTCATTTTCAAATATGCTTTGGATTTCAACCCTTAGTGCCTATCAACTTAGTTAGTCGATCCATTGTTTTGACTAACACATACCATGGACAACAAGAAATTGAACAAGCTCTCAAGTTCAAGGATAAAGTTTGTGAGATCTAGAAGCAAGAACAAGAGATGTTGCAGTGAGCTAGTGACAAAACCAATGCTCAACTCGAAAAGCATTGTGTTACTCATTCATTACGAATAAGGGGTCAAAATCCAGTTGCATTTATAGAAAGAAAGATTTAGTGGTCCATATAGGAAGCTGAAGCTTTTGAGATGTGGTCCTTACACTATACTTCAAAAAATTGAGGAAAATGCTTCAAGCTCATCATTCTACCATACTTGGGTTTATATATCATGTTCAATGTGGACTTGCTTTGATCATATTTTCCACCATTGTTGGAACATACTAACTTGCATCCCGAAGAGCCAAATGACATCCACCGAGATTTTCAAGAACAATTTATCGTCAACACTATGGTTAGACAACAATTATGCCATACAAAGATGCAACAATTCCCTTGTTTCATGTGACTAAAATAGAACAACACCTAGCATAGGTTGAGCTGAGTGGTATACAACCATTAAATTGGCACACAAAGTTCCTCACCATTGCCAATTAAAGGGGAAAAGATTAAAACCTCTAAAATAAAAATAAAAATAAAGTAAAATAGTAAACATCCATTAATGAACAACCTAAGCACGTTTGTAAAATTGTATTTTGATTTTTAAAATACCTATGCACATAATAGATGAGTTCACATGAATGATGAATCTATGCTGATTTTTAACCCAAAATTTCACAAACTCCTTGAAAATGGACAAGATTTTTATTATGTTCTTAGCTAACGAAGCGGAGTATGCTTGTTCTCACTCTGTTTTGGGAGGTCACTAGATTGGAGTTTGGAATTTTCAATCATCACTATCAGTGTGAGGTGCTATCATGGAACAATTCAAGAAATGAGGCTTTTTGAGTCGTGGCTTTCTTGGGTGGACGGGCAATACATGACAGATAGATGCATTCCAATTTGATTTTGACGCAATTAATCAAACATTTACAGATATATTCAGAGCAATGAAGCGCTTTCAAATACTGCAACTATTCTGCGTAGGCGTGGGGAATATTAATGACATGATTTTATTCCAAACACAACGCCGATCCCGACTATGTCAACTTACGAAGAATGATTTGAAAGCCAAGGAGAAGGACGGGAATGCAGTTGATGCCCAATCTACGACGTCATCGAAGAGCCAAGGAGAAGAGGAGGAGGTAATGGTAATGAATATCGACACTTTGAATCAATTTATTCACGATTTATGTAATGGGAAAAAATTGCAGCAGGCCAAACTTCTTCTTCTTCAACTTCAAGGTCATTACATCCCCAATAATACAACATACGATTATCTAATCCACTGTTGCTGTATGGAGGGTAATATTCATGAGTCCTATGAATTACTGGATCAGATGATGGGCGCAGGCCTCAACCCTACTGTCTCCACTTACAATCTTCTTATGCAAGCATTATGCAACAGAGGCTTTGTCGATGAAGCTTTTGGTCTATTCAAAAAAATGGTGGAGTGGGGCTGCTCGCCCAATGCACAATCCTATGGCATTCTACTCGAGCATTTGTGTAAAGCAGAGAGTGCTGTAGAGGCCTATAATCTTGTTTCTGATATGGTGAAGAAGGAACTTAAGCCTGATGTGTGTACGGCTGAGAGAGTCATTAGATGCCTCTGTGAAGCAGGTGAGAGGGAGAGAGCTAAAAACCTATGCAAAAAAATTGTGGGTATAGGTTACATTCCAAGACCTTCAGTTATCAGAGAGCTCGTAGAGGCTTTTGTGAAAGTAAGTTGTGTTGATGAGGCTATTGGCTTCACAGAAGAAATGGTGTGTAATGGTTGCTTACCTGATGCTCACACATACCGCCTGCTGCTTACTGGTGTTGGTGTTTTGGGGAGGGTTGATCAAGCCAAGGAAATCCTCCTTAGGATGGCAATTGTTTTAGGATGCTATCCGAACATTTTTATATATAATATGTTGATTAACTCATTGTGTAAAGGTGGGTATGTTGACGAGGCATGTGGGTTGATGGGTTTAATGAGGGAACAGGGTTGCCCCCCTGACGTTGTCACTTATGGCACTCTCATTAATGGGTTTTCGGAGAAGGGTTTTATTGATTCAGCGAATTGCTTATTGAATGAAATGACAGAGAAAGGCTGCTACCCGAATATTGTTGTATTTACATCCCTGTTGAAGGGTTTGTGTAAAGTAGGAATGTTGGAGGAAGCCAGGGCTCTGCTGAAGAAGATGGAAGAACAGGGTTGCAATCCTAATCTCTATACTTACAACACCTTACTTAGTGCCCTTTGTTGTGCAGGAAAGCTAGATGAAATAGATCACCTTTTGGATGAAGTTATGGAGAAAGGCTTTGTCCCTGACATTTTTACTTACAATACACTGGTTACTGGTTTGAGATCTAGTTGCAAAAGGCAGGAAATCAGACGTATTTTTGACAGAATAGCAGAGAAATGCCCAAGTCTAGAGCTCAAAGCTGACAGAGTGGTTCTTGAGGCTCTTGCACTACGAGGGAAGTGATATTCTGTGATGCATACAAGATGGTGGTGCTTGTGCAACTTCTTTTACTTTCACTCAAGGATGGGTAGTGTCTTTTGAATTTTCATTAGGAAGACAACATGTTTCAGCTCTATAAGATAAAGTGTTTACGTGCACATGTCGAATGCAGTACAACAGTAGCCATGTAAATATCAGCTATGGGAAATGTGTGCAGCTTCTTCGATAACATTTATGCTGCTTCTTCAATAACAAAGACGGTACTATGAACATACGTTCATCTTCGCTATGCATGGTAAGAATCATCATATCTTGCTACCTTGTTATATCGCTTTTCAATAATTTCATAAGCCTATTTCTATATTACAAAATGATTATGATTGTTACTGCAATTCACTATGCCAGGAGTAGTTTGGTGTAGCTTTTGTTTTGTATCGTTCTTTTTTATCTAATTACTTTCTTAGAGAGTAATAAAATGTTTTCTAGTATGTGTTCCAAATACAAATTGTTTTCTAGTATGTGTTTCAAATATAAAATGTTTTTGGGTCTTCTCCCATACAGATTAATTACGTTCTTCAATATACTGGCCTCTTCTGAGATACCCACAAGGCCATTTACAACACATTGACATAGCTAAACATTAAATTCAGAACGGAGGCATAAATATGCCCTCTGCATCACAACAATGGCTGTAATAGCCTTTAAAATCTGCATATAAGGATCTATCATACGACCCAAAGTTTTTCTAAAACAATGCTAAGTTCCAGCCTTGTGTTTTTAACTTTTTTGAAATAACCCAAAATTACGGAAATCGTCGGAATGATATGAAACCAAGGACAAGCTGTGTGGAATGGATCCTGATGATGAAATATGATGAATAATGTGAGTCGGACCCCATACAACTCCTCAAAACTGTCTGAGCTCACTATCACTCCCAATTGGTTACTCTGGCAGGCATCCCGAACTGTAACATAAGGGAATCCAAGAATGGGGACATTACAGAAAAGATCGCAAGTCTAGCAAAATTTTCCCCTTTTTAAAACAATCACCAGCAGTGGCAGGATTCTCACTTAAAAATTAAAAGACAGAATTTCCGCCTCATTTTGCATATTTTTGCTTGTTGATGTTGTGTCACGGAGAGAAAGCCAGTTCAACTTGCAAATTTCTTGGATTCTCTAGCAATTTCCATTCGATTCTATATAGTTTATTACTCAAGGATAGCTCAGGTCTGATTTGGGTCATCTTTATGCAGAGTTCTGCAACAAGAATAGCTTTTATTTGTAGATTAATTTCTTCTTAGCTTGTAAACAGTTCAGGGTCCGATTTTGTTGTAAAAACCCACAAAAGCTTTTTTCTCTAGTTTTCAACTTCCTTCCACCAATATGCCAAAAGGCTTGGATTTTTTTTGGGCATATGGGCGAGCCTGTTGAAGGGCTTATTGTCTGAACTGCCGCTTGGCAAGACTCCCTGACACAGATTTGGAGCCATGTCCAAATGTCACCCTGGATATTCAGGTACAAGCCAATGCTTCTCTTGAAGCAATGGAGTAGAAAAAAAAAGAAAACAAGCTCTGTTAACTGAACTACCAGCAGATGGAGTAGCAAGGAGACTAGCTACACATCTTCCCTTGAAGGAATGGGAAATGACATGGGCTATATTACTTCTACAGACCATGTTCTTCCTCCTGGTGTCACATCACCATTCTTTGTTCGAAGAATTAAACTTGGAGCACAAGCTTCCGTTTGTTTTGTCATTAAAAAAAGGAAAGAAACAGAAGCCAATAGGATTGTGGGCATCTGTTTCTTGTGGGGTGACATAACCTTTAGCCTTTCCAGAAATAAGCTGTTGTACTGGGCATTGTTTGATGTTGTTGTTATTGTTTGGCCTGGATATAAAGCCCTTACTTACGATGAATGTAGGGGGCTAATTCTTCAAAATGAAAAGAAGATTTTATTACTAGAATGGAGTTGATAAAATTGTGGTAGAAGATCGCTTGCATAGTGATGTCAGATGATTGGACTGACGAGAAGGCTAGGACCCTATTAAATTTCTTAGTTTCTTGTCCCAAAGGGGTAATGCTTATTGAATCGATTGATGCATTTGCTAATGTTAAGGATGCTACATTGTTGTGTAATTTTTTGGATGAGTTGATTGTGGAGATTAGTGTGCAGCATGCTGTCTAGGTGATCACTGATAACTGATAATGCGACTAATTAGGTGACAACTGGCAAAATGTGAATGGAGAGATACCCCATATTATTTTGGATTCCATTTGCAGCCCATTGCATTGATTTGATGGTGGAGGACATTGGAAAAATCTACTTTGTTAAGCAGGGGATTGAGGAGGTTAAGAGCATCACTAAATTCGTTTATAGCCATGCCTCAATACTAGGCCACACGAGGACATTTACAAAAAACACAAAGGTGGTGTGTTGTGCCATCACCCATTATTCTTTCAACTTCATTCCTTTTCAATCCATTCTGAATTTTCAGTTAGAGTGGAAGAGATTGTTTGTTTATACAAAGTGGTATGCTAATCTATTCAATAAGAAACCAGAGGGGTAGGCTAGCTTGATTTGTTTCCAAATAATTCATTGGGATTCAATACAATAGGTTCATGTTGTTAGTGAACCTTTGTTAAAGGTTCTTTGATTTGTGGATGGTGACAAACCTTCCATGGGCTACCTATATGAGACCAATGACACTATTTGGGCTTTCAATGAGGCATATTGTGACGAGGGAGATCTAAGGTACAATGTGATATAGGTTTTGATTGACGATAGATGGAAAAATGCACTCCATCAACCACTTTCTGTAGCAGGGGCCTTCCTCAACTTTGCATTGTTTTACTTTGGTAGCTTTGACTAGGGTAATGAAGTAATTGTTGGATTCTTTACTTGTGTGCAGAATATGGAGCCAGATTTGAGGGCACATCAGAACATATAGGTTGAGTTGGAGTTGTATAAGAGAGCTGTTAGATTATGTGGCTATGGCATGGCAGTGGAGGGAAGGACAACTGTATCCCCAGGTAAGTAATTTCGTTACAAATTTCAAATTGTAAGATTTGATGTTCAACTTCAAAGTTCAAACTTCACTTTTACTCTTTTTTTTGAAAATACCGGGTTTTTATATTAATCTAAAAACTACAAATTTCAAATTGTAAGATTTGATGTTCAACTTCAAAGTTCAAACATCACTTTTACTTTTTTTTTGAAAATACCGGGTTTTTATATTAATCTAAAAACTAGCTGCAGCTTAACGCAGACGACCATAATACAATCCAATGCGATTTCAAAAGAGTTTCTATAGTCAAGATCTCTCCCTCACCCTAGATGGAGTAGGGTTTAGTCAAGTTTTTCGGTTTCTTTACAGAACTTCTTTCTCTACCCTGCTGAACAATGTACATCTGTACAAATTGATTACATAGTAACTGGCAAAAAAAATACATTTAAAATAGCATAGTTGGAACAACCTTTCCCCTTTTGGGATCAGGTCAAATATTCAACAGAGAGTTTGTGATTATTTTTGAATTTCTTGCTGAAAACCTGAGTCCATTCCCCAGGGTTGTCCTGAAATGCAGTACCTAGCTTGTGAATGGGAGTGACTACTTCCGTTGCAGAATTCTCTTCAGTTTTACCAAGGGCTGCATGTCCGGAGTTCTTTGGGTTCTCCACTGTACTCTTACAGGGCTCTTTCAAGGTAGTGGGTTCTCAGTCCAAGGTCTCTCTTCCCTTGAGCTACTAGATCTCTCCCGAGGAGGGGGGTTCACCATCTCAGGATTTGGAGTGACTGCTTTTATTACCTTTAGAGTGGCTACTTCCGGACTGGGGTTCAGGATAACTTTTTCTACTGCATCCTCAATTTTTATCAACCGGTGATTCACATTAGCATCATTCCACCAAGTGGGCCTACAACTATACTTCCTTCTAGTGTGGGACCTAGCAGGCTTCGAATGCTCCATAGCAGTCACGAATTTGCGATTAGGACAAGAGGCGAGACTGTATTCTCGACTGCAAAACATGATCTGCATTGGAAATTAATATGCGCATAGTCTAATTTCTGTTTCCAGACATAGACATCAGCATCCAACCAGATCTCCTCAGGGAGTCATTTAGTGAGAGGGCCCTGCCTTAACCTCCTGACATTGGGGTACATGGGAGTTAATGTACGAGGCCACCTTCTTTGAACAAGGCCCATTAGATAGTTAGTGGATAGTTAATTATTGTAAAAGGGTCACCTTTATTAAATAAGACCCGTTAGGTGGTTGGTTCTCATTAATGACGGGACCACAAGTAGTTAGGAAGAAACTATTTATAAAGCTAGAAGGTTATGTAATGTTTTGTGAAGTGTTATTGTCGTAATTGGAGCTTTGCTTATAAGAGGTTGCCTTGTCGAAGAGGCCTGTGAACATTGCTCTCTTTTTCAGAAATCTTCAATATAAGTGTTATATTTCACAAGAATAATCTCATTGCCTCTTGTATCTGTTCTTGTACATTTATATTTCTTTAAATATCTTGTTTGTGATTCAATTTTAAGGGATAAGGATCAATCACTACAAGTGGTATCGGAGCTCTTTCTTGGGCAACAAATAAAAGATTTTTCTCACTTCTCTAAACATTTTCAAGGGAAAATTAGGGCAATGACATGTCAGATCCATTTTTGAAATTTTTTACGCAGAATCTTAAGGAACCAATTGCAGATTTTAGTTCCTCTTGAAAAAATACCCAAGTAAAAAAATTGTTCCAAATGGAGTCTGGAAAGTGAAGATATCGCTGATTTAAAATCAGCTATTTTAGGGGTTTTCCTGATTATGGCCATTCATATTGTAGAGTAGATATCTTTTGACAGAGTGCCCAAATTTCCACCAAGCCATTGCTAGTAGATGCAGAGTGGCTACAACATTTCATAATTGGTGTCATAATAGAGATTTCGATCAATATTGAGGGAGTTGTGGTCGTTTCAAATTTGTCACTTCAAAACCCTAGCCACACAAAGGACCTCCATTGAAAAGTAGGCTATTTCTGCTTGGATTCTAGATCTTTTTAGGCTAGAGGCGTGTTCCAAAGTATTTAAATAATGCATAGATTTGTCATTTAGCAAGTAAACCTGCAATTGGGGAAGAATATACAGAAAACACAAGTGGAGTCAATTTGTTGGACACCCTTCTAACCTCTGTTGCTACCCTTTTGAGTAGTGCTGCATAAGAGAGCACCTGTATATGGAATCTTACTTTCACGTACCCTTGGGTATATAGGAAGTCCCCTAGGTGCACTTGAAACCAACGTTAATAAAACTATTGTCTATCTTGTTGCTATAGTACATTGAGAACAACACTTGGGGAGATCACTCTCTAGTACCTAGGAATTGGGTAGTACGGATAAGGGTACAGTCTATCCTCAGTTAATGCCATGAAAGATTGGCTCAAGTACTATTGTTGGAAACCTACACGCATATCAGAGAGCTATAGCACCTGACATTGCTTTGTCCTTAGGAACCTACAAACCCTAGCCATTGTAGAATGAGAGACCTACCAAAAGACTCCTTGTATGATACTGATCACTTGGTATAACACCCTGGTCATTTTTTTGTGGTGAACCTCAAGGCCTATGCAGTTCACTCGGGATTCTCGGGTCAGGGATCCACATTCTCAGGTCAACAAGATGGAAAGTTGGTAGAACAACTAAACTAAAATATGAAAAAGATTGAAGGTGTGGACTCCAAGTTCAACGTCCTCTCATTTGAAATTCAAGAAATCAAACAAAAACTTGATGATACTAGAGTAACTAAAAATCAATTGGCAACACTTTTAAAGGGAAAAGGCCCTCAGTTGGACTTGCTAGAGTAGCTAAAAGGGAATGAATCTTCCAATGGAGGAGGATATTGCCTAGAGCCACCCTTTCATGATCATCATAGAAATTGATCAGCAAGATAGCATGCATTTTGAGGCAGATTGTACAACATTTATTGCTGTGACAACCATACTGTGTACGAATATCTGAGCACATAAATCGAGGAGCTATTGGCACAGTTTTCCAAGCTGTGTTTTGGACACAAAAATCAAGATAAGTTTGTGTATTAATTGCTAAAGATGACTACTGCAAGAAAATCTTTCTTAGAGCTCTCAAAATAATAAAAAACTCTTCTCTCACTGGTTTTCCCCTTGTGGATTTTTCCAGGGTCTAAGTTTGACCAATGTGTGTTAATTTCTGGGTGCATTTATTTCTGAGTTATATTGCTGTAGCAGACTTCATGTGTTTATGTTCTTGAGCATTTAATTTTCTGCTTACTAATTTGTAGCCTAAATTTGCAATGTGGGTTGTGTTGACCGCCTCTTCAACTAGGGGGTCAACTCCATGTACCATGAAGATATGCATCAACAGATGCGAACATGTCGAAGACTTTTTGGTTCTACAGGGCATTTTTTTGCTCCAACACAGTTTTGTAAGCGGGATTACTGCACCCCTGCGCGGGTTTATAATGTAATAGGTCTACATGGATCATGTTAGGTCAGTTGCCTTAGGGTTTCTTCATTAGTAGAGTTCCTTTCGCTGAGTGTTTTTAATCCTCAAGAGGTTAATGTGGCCTAACCAGCCGGGTTAATCTCCCTTGAGTTTTTCACTCCCACCCAATAAATCCTCCAAAGTGGTGGAAGGCGTTCTAATGGAGTCATTCCTAGGTAGCTAGTGTTTAGGAATGATGTATATGAATATGTAAGACAACACACGAAATTTCGCGGAATTCCGTCAAGTTTAGCCAGGTTTTTTTTTAAGTTTCAGAATTAATTAATTCTGGGTATTTAATGTAAAACTTAGGTCCCGGGATTTTTGATAGGGGTAGTTGTACTCAAAAGAAAGCTAATGAGACCCCCTACACCCATGGACCAAGTTTCAACTCAGTCGGACAAGTTTTGCTAGGTTGTTTGTCCACTTAGGAGTTTTTCGGAAAAACGACGATTTTAATTGCCAAACTCAGGGCATGGGCAAATGTCAATTTTGTAATAATGGACCAAATCAAGTGAAGTAAGTGGCAAATAATGATGAGAGGGACCCACCTAACCTATTCCTAACCTTTAGCTACCCTTTACCCACTCATTTAATTAAATTTTAATTTAGTTCCCCCACTTTGGGTGATACGTCCCCCTCCCCACGTATGTTGTGGAAAATCCCTTTAATAAAAGTGGGGTCCCTCCTCCTTTCACTCAACACCTTTCCTCCTTACACACCACACTCCTCCCACACTCACCTCATTCACCTCACCTTAGCTCACGTACTCATTAAAGGTTACGTCCCCCATTTCCCTCACGCTCTTGCTACATCACATCACCCTCTACGTGAGAGTGGAAACTTCAAGTTTGAATTCGGGTTTGAGTTTTAAGGTAAAGCATGGGCCCTATCCTTCCACACTCCATCACCTATCCCCACGCTTTACCTCACGTACCCCATACCCCACGCATCCTTCACGTGGACCTCATGCATTTCCCCTTTAAAATATGGAAACTTCATGTTTTGAATTGGTTTTGCTTTGATTAAAACGTGGGGCCTCACCTTACCCACTCACGTGTCAATGGGGAGTGTGTTCAACACACTCTACCCACACGTCCTCACATTCCCTTCCAATCCTCACGCCCTTCCCTTTTAACTCACGCTTTATTCTTGTTTTTTTTTGGGATGTATAACGTAGAGATGGAAACATCTCCTTTCAAAACATGAAAATTCTCCCTTAAGGAATGCGTGGACTCCCTCACTTGCCAATTTCGCCCTCATCGCTTGCTTTCTCCTCATCCACTTCATCCACATTCCATTCCCCTCACCCTAAAAGCCTCTTCTCTCATTGGCTACTTTCCCCTGTGAGTTGTTTTGTCCCTTGGATTTTTGACAAGTGTTGAAGATCCAAGAGGGGTCTCTTGGTCTCTCAAGGCTATATAAGAAACCCCTCACTCCCTCTTTCCTCACCTCTCATTATTGCACTGTTATGCTACTATTTTCTCACCATCTTATTCTCTTCTTCTCTCATTATTATTGTCACGTTTCTTCATTGGTGTTGCTCTTGAAGAACTTGTAGCAATTAGTTGCTACAACTTCTTCCATTTGGATAATAAAAGGAAATGCTTTGGAGGATTCAAGGATCTCAAGATTTGTCTGGGCTCTT
>ML809507.1:309109-333788 GCA_009831015.1 Picea engelmannii | reverse complement strand
GGACTATCTCTTGGCTAGGGTTTGGACTATCTGATCAACTCTTGTTGATGCGCTATCCTTGGGGAAAGGTGCGCTACCCTTTGATTGGCTATCTAGCCTAGGGTTTGCTTCCGGAGTGATTCTCTGTCAAGGTTAAGGTGCTCGGAGGGTGGATTCGGCCTATGGTTGGGTGACAAGGGTATTGTCAATGGTAAAACGAGCACATCCACTTATATTCTAACACCCCTATCAAAGCACAATTAAATATATCCAAGACCAAGAAAAAAAACATTACAGTATATAATCACAGTAACACTAGAGAATTGAGTTCTGAAAATTGGCATTATGATCTCACAAAGTTTCAACAACAAAACAAAATGAGAGGAGGGGCTAGCCTTATACAGTTAAATTTGTATCGGCTAGTTCCTACCTCCATAAAAAAAATTTGTCTTGGTTTGCTCATCCACAATTAGTTGGAGGCTAAACCATTTGATAATATTTTTTTATTACATCACTCCATGGTCAAAATGGGATAAATTCTATTTTTAGAATGCTTGACCAATTGATTTGTCCACATGAGAGGTTCACTCCACAAGGAAAGAGGTCGTATTGTACTAGAGAAGTTCGATTTGGGTGAAGGAAGTCCAACGTTCCAATTATGGACAATTTCTCCTTGAAAAGTGAGCTCTAACAGTCATATTTTGTCCACATTGACTATTCCTCCTTCAATGGTTAATTTGACTTGTCAAATCCATTAATGAAGAGTTACAATTTGTCCCAAAAGAGGACGATTTGGTCATTTGGTGGAAAAATTAATTGCTTTACTTCAAGAAAGAGTATCTTTGACTTGCCAAAATTTATTCCCAAGTGAGAAAACCCCCAATGTTCCATTCCTTGACCATTTGACTTTGTGATGAGTGCCCAATGATTTTTTTTAGAAGTGGGACAATTTTCTCTTAGGAGGCAATATCTCCCTCAATATTCCATCGATGAAAATTTTGCAATATGGATTTTGCTCGTGATTTTTTCAGGTCATTTTCAACCCATGTTGTATTTTTGTCTCGGGGACCACTACCTCAAAAGACGTGCAATGATGAAAACTTTGTGAGACTGCCATGTTGAGAACAAAAATGATAATGCACCATGGCCAAGGTATATGCCTACATACTCAATAGAAAAATAACCATGTGGGAAAACATTGGTGTGCATGACATGAACCAGAGTAGGCCTTGTTATCGCATGATTTGTACTTGTGCAAAGCCCACCACAAGTACCCCAAATCTTGCATAACTATAGGAAATCCTACCATTGTCACCTTAGTAAGAAATCCCCTCGTTTTAATGATGGAAGAGGTCCACCACAAGGGAGGCTTCCCTGGTGACCTCAAGGGATCAAAGTAGCAAGTATTTTAGCCAAGCCTACTACCCCCTCTCTTTATCACCTAAGTCAAAGTCTACGTCTGTGAAATTGAGGAATAAAAAGATGTTTCGGGTACGTACTTGGAACAAGAACAATTATAGCATATGTATAGAACAGCCTGAGTGGGCCTAATGGTTAAGAACACGTGTTTCCTCTTAAGAGGTCACATGTTCAAATCCAGAGGGGGGTAGGGTATGTATACCTCCGTAGACTTTACCAGTAAAATCGCTAGGTAGAGGGAGGGTCTCATACACCAATTGAGTGTTTGGCTTGGTCGTGACCTTAAAAATAGATTATTATTATGATTATTATTATAGTGATTTTCAAGTACCAATATGTTACTAACACTTCAAGAGACAATCGACAATGAAAATTTATCAATGCTAGTACAAAGTTGCAGCAATTATAACAGTTTACAACAATTATAACTTTGTAACAGCAGCAAGAAAATCAGTTCAAAATTGCATGAAATGACAATGGAAATTTAGCATATATCCAATAGATCCATTCCCAACTATTCCAAGTAAATTCTGAGTATGTTAGCTTGTTGTTAGAGTGAAGTATGCAGAAAATTAGATGGTTGTAGCTAACTTTTGCAACAACAATGAGTGAATTAGTAAATTAGCACTAGTTAGAGTTAGGAATGTTAGTATAAAGCTTGAGAGAATGATAAAAGAGAGTTGTTTGATCACTTGCTTCACTAGAGAGAGAGTAGAATAGTGCCTTTTGGGCTATGGAGTCTTTTATAACAACAATACAATGCAATTGGAGAGTGATGATAGCAATGTCTAAGAGATAGGGTTTGAAACCTAAGGTGTTAGCACAGTAGGGCCTTGGATTTTAAGCCTTAAAGAGAAGAGTTTGCTAGAGTGCAAGCACTCTTGTGATCTGGTAACTTTTCTCCCTTCTTAGATTCTTTAATAATGTCACAACAAGAGTCTAGAATCAAACTCCTAAAGAGTTAGCACTTTAGGGCTTTAGGAGCTAAATCTAGGTAGGATTTCCTTCACAAATTAATGGATGCAATTATCCGTATGAGAGGAGGAAGCACTTATTCTCCTCTCTTAGGGTTTAGACAATCAAGATATCTTCAATATGAACAAGTAAAATTTACCATAAACATTCAATATTTGAAATGAAATTGCAGAATTTTACTTACTTCACTAAGATTAGACAAGTACAAACCCTAATTGCAGAAAATTCCTCCAAAAAATCAGCAAGTACACACCCAAACTTGTCCTCCAAATACTAGCGCATGAGTAAAAGAGACCAATATTGCCAAAGATAGCAAAAATTTCAGTCCTACTCTATCTTGTGTGAGAGCAAAGTGATGATAAAATGAAATGTTGGCTAGCCATATTTATATGGGAAATCCTAGCCATGAAGAGACTTCATTGAAAAGTCATGTCTTTTCACAAGAGGGCCTACTTCTTAATTTGCCCTTTCAAATTTACAAAATTAAATTTTACATCAAGTAAAACCCTAGAAGGGTGATGTTCTTCCCTAATAGGGTGACGTTATTCCCTAAAAGGGTGACGTTGGGCTCTAGGATGTGATGTCCAAGCTGAAGATGTGGAATGTTGGGCCTCCAAAGGCCATGTGTCACATAGGCCAAAGTCCTTGTCAAGTGCCTCATCCACCAATCCATCAAGGGGACCATCGAAACCCTAGCCCCTAGATGACATCATGGGCCAGGTGGGTTCCGTCTAGGCCTCCAAGGGCCAACGTTCAAGTGGAAGATGGTGGGGGCTCACCATCCAAACATGGTAAAGTGCCTTCAAAGGCAACGTCCTCCATCCTCATAGTGCAACGTCCATCCATGTGCCCTCGACGTGGGGCCTAGCATCCATCTTTGGGCTCCAAAGCCCCTCATGAAGTTCTGAACAAAGTCATCTCCCCATGAATACCTGTTCACCAAGCAAGGTCCTGCAAAGACAAGCAAATATGCCCTCCAAGGGCTCAGAAGTCACAAGTATCATGCTAAGTAAGCCATATCTAATACAAGAACCACCCAAACATGTGCATCAAACTCCCTTTTTCAAATTAAACAAATGCTTAAAGACCTTATAAGTTTTGCCTAATTTAGGTATGGGATTTAAGTATGGGAGGGGTGTCATGGTGCCCTATTGGGTAAGCCAATCCTCAAGTCAAGGGACGTTTCCCAAGAGGAACCTATCTAAGTCATGTAGCGAGTGTGAGGTGGGTTTTGGGGCAAGACTTCTAGGTATGGGGTCCTTGACATACAAGGGTTCATATTGTCTCATTTATGGGTACCTTTGTAGAGGGTGTGCTGCATCCTTCATTTTCAATGCAACCTTTTTCCAAGCCCTTTCCATTTAATTTATTAGAGTCCGAACATTGAGTGCTATATGCAATGGAAAGTAAAGAGCACTGCAATGCCACTTGAAGCTAGGATACATTGAGTAGCATGTGCAATGGAAAGTAAAAGACACCGCAATGCATCCCCTCGACAAGAGGGACATTTATTAATTATGTGATTTCTTTTGTAGGTCCTTTATTTTTTGAAGAAGCATTTTATTGTTCTCAGGACCTCAAGGCGAGCATCTAGAAGGATAATGATTGGATTTTATCTCTTGCCAACTACAACACCTCTAGTGCTTTAGCTCCTTCTTCCCATGAAATGAGGTACAATCCCTTCTTGGGTCAATGAACCTGAAAACCCAAAAGGTAAGGAAACAGAGGGGTAGAATGATGGAAGGTGGTTAGTATGGAAGGGGATGGTATGATGACCCTTCAAAGGACCACCCATTAGCAACCCCTTTACTGAGGGTGACCTACTTACTAGGAAGCCATGTCACTCACCAATGTAAAACTAGGCAAAAGGTATAAATTCCAAGCAAACGTTTCATAATCAAGAAAAGATTCTTTGCAACATACTCAAATGCTTCAAATATTAAAATGACACTTATCACAATACTGGACTCGTCACCTCATGAAGCTAGACCTGCTATCTTCTTGGACCAAGCCGATGTAGTGGATGTTGCTTTGCTGCTGGCGATGAATGATGATGCAATCATGAAGAGGAGGGGCCCTTCGGGCTCTATTGGTGAATCTGACTCTCAACACTCCATGTCTGCTACCTGTGGGCCTCGAGACATGATCTCCTTAGTTACCCCTAGTCCAAGGGGGTAACATGCCCCAAAAACTTCAATCACCCCTACATAAGTCCTGTGGCTCCACACAATCATGTATCCCAAAAGATCCATGCTACAACCTCCAATCCTATCCAAGACGAGAGATAGTGAGACGGGGACTAAAGGGACTGATCATGATCGGACTAAGTCTGGGCGTCCACTATATAATCATCCACTAAGGTTACATGGCTTTAACTTGCATCCTTGGGCTTACAATGGTGTAGCCAAAAATGAGAAGTCTAGGGTACCTCCCGAAGAGGTAATAGGACCAACAAAGTCAGGCTTAGGAGAAACTAGTTGTTGGCTCTAATAGACGTGTGATGACATGACCCTCCAATACTAGGCCCTTTAAAAGGGGTACATGGAATTCATGGTGGATATTTGATACATCTATATATGTGGTTTAATTTTCGATTTGTTCTCACTAATTTTGACTCTGGACTCTCAACAATGATCAATGTATGGTGTACATGTTTGAATATTTTATATATGATAAGAAAGTCTCTTCTTTTAATTTTTAGGTGGAAATGTGATCATCTAATGTTCTTTTAGTTTCATACTTCAATTTAGTTGAAATTTATGACCTTTTGTACATTTTTTATGGCTTGATGATTTCTTTTCCGAGTTTTTCCCAAGTCAACGATTTTAGGCCCTTGTCGATTTATTGTTGGGTCCGAATTTTGCAACATTGCTTGGTAGTGATGAGGGAGATAAGACTCCCTACCCGACCAAATGCTTATACAGTGTTGCAGCCACTAGCTTTGATTCTTCATAAACTGAAAAATTCATACTTGTTGTAGATTTACAATCAACCTTGCTAAATCTCTTTACCATCTCCCATGCATACTTACTTTTAGACTTGAATACGTTGTCCTTTCTTTACCACATCTCCATTCCTAAAGAACAATTAAGCATACCTAAATCCATCATTTCAAAGAATTCATGTAGCTGAACTTTTAAGTCCTCAATAATTCTTGTTTTATTCCTTCTAATGATGAGGTCATCAACAGATAAGGTTACAATCACTGTCATTTATATTCTTGATTTTGACATGTAAGTTTTGATCTTATGAGCTTCTTTTGAAACCGTGGGTTTTGAACTTTGAAGTGATCATTAATTCTTACATAATAAGCTCTAGGAGCCTACTTGAGACCATATAGTGCCTTTTTAAACTTTTATAAAAGATGGTATTCCCACTTTGCACAAACAATTGGGGCTGCTGCATACATACTTCCTCTTCTAAAACATCGGTCAAGAAGGTAGTTTTGAATACCCACTTAAATTGAGCTTCCCTATCTAACACCAATATTATCATATTCATTTTAGCTAAAAGTGCAAAGTTTCTTTAAATTCAACACCTTTTTGTGTAGAAATTTTAACCACTACCTTTCCTTAAATTTTTCAATTGAACTATTCTTCTTATACTTTATTTTGTAAACCCATTTGCAACTTATAGTTAATTCCATCAGGTGATTTAACAAGCTCCAGTCTTTTTACTCTTTATTCCATTATATTCCCCCCATATTGCTTTTTCTTGCTGTTGCTTTCCTTGCACTTCTTCAAATAAAGTAGGCTCATGGAGTTCAAACACTATGGCCATCAAAGCACCATGTACCTAAGGTAAAGTTGATTGTTGTAGTCTTCTTGACTTCCTTCCTTCTCCACTGGTTTGATGATATGGGCACGATTCCCACAAGGTAAGACAATCACATACAAGTGAATAAACAAAGACAAGTATGCAACTAGAAGATAATTGCCAGAATCGTACACATTCTGCACACTCATTTGTATTACTATATAGAGTACAAAATTGTGGGGAGAGTGATCAAAGTTGACCAAGTCTCCAATAAAATGCAATAAAGTGGGTGAGTGATCAATTTAGACTAAGTCACCCAAAGTATATGGGTAAAGTACAAAATAGAAACATACAAATATAATACATGTTCTAGACTATCTCATCAATTCTTCCTGATAAAGTGGGTGAGTGATCAATTTAGACTAAGTCACCCAAAGTATCTGGGTAAAGTACAAAATAGAAACATACAAATATAATACACTCTCTAGACTATCTCATCGATTCTTCCCTTCTTAGGTAAGATAAGATAAGATAATTTTATTAATGTCCAACCAATGACCACAATAGTAGGTCAATGTGACTCAGAAGTACAGCCAGTGTAAATACATAGTGGGAGTGCAAAAGAAATTCTATTGATACTCTAACAAAAGTAGAAAAAGAGAGGAGCTAAATAACTAGCTGTTAAAATCATCCCCGATTTCTATTGAAGATGGGGAAATTGCTGCTCAAATGCTAAATGGGACAACCACTTGGTTTGAGTGGACAAAGTTTCTCTCTAGCTCACCAAGTAAGTGGTGATGTGATGCTACTTAGTGGATCTAATGCAGATATCAGTAAGAGTATCTTTAGGAAGGGGAGGTTGAAAATCTGGAATTGTGGCCTTTGGATGTGTGATTGGAATTGATTCCTCCAAGTGAGGTGGCTCATATGACTTTAGCTAGTGACAGTCACTACATCATGGATGCCAAGTTGAGGTGGAGGGTCCAACTTGAATGCAATGGGACCCATTTGCTGCATCGTGGTGTGGGGATCATATTGAATGGACTTGAGCTTATGATGTTGATTTTTAAAGCACTGCTTGCCCAAATGCAACCTGTTATCCCTCAAATTGCATTGCATTTTGAATACGTTCTTGATCAGATCTTCACGACAAATATATGTTCCAGTTTTTCCTTTGGCACCAATGACAAGCAGCGAAACGATTCTTTGCATTTTCTAGAAGATATTATCACCTTGATGGAACATCAGTCACCCTAAATTGCCATTTTGAAATCAAGGCCCATTTAGTATCAGCACAGAATCTCCATGAAGATATTTCAGGGATGTCCTAGGTACTTTAGCAGTGGCAAAAAGATATTGAGATTAGAAGCATTTGTTTTTTTTTTGACTGGTGCATTGATCATGCTGTGGATAAGCCCTTTGATATGACAGCCTGCAGGGAAGGAGTTTGAGTGATTATGGAACAGATTTGCTTTATGAGTCTGCAAGGAAGTTTACTAGAATGAACTCTTTAAGGCAGCATTCCAATCAGCTACAGCAACAAGGTAAACAACCAGCAATCATAAATCGGATATGTGATTTGTTTAATGGGTCTGCAAGGAAGTTTACTAGCATGAACTTTTTAAGGCAGCATTCCAATCAGCTGCAGCAACAAGGTAAACAATGAGCAGTCATAAATCAGATTTGTGATGCATCTCCTAGTCCATACGTCAGCCATTTTGAGTTGACAATTCTTCATGATATCTACTAGTTAGATCATTTGCAGCAGTTCTGAATCATCCCTTTCCAAATCTGGTAGTAGAAACAGCAGTAAAACACATTAATGAAGCTCTGTAACTCACTGAAGATACAGTCTTCTTACCCAGAACTCAATTCATGACAGCAAGGTATGTCTCTGAGGAAGAATTCATAAAGGAAGATGGTCTTTCTTTCTTACGCTGGTACTACTGCTAGCTCTTATTTCATTCGCCCAGAACATGTGAGCTTGGGTTGCCTGCACATCATGATTTCAGAATCGTATCCTTACATCTGCAAGTTATAAATTTCATGTAGAAGAAATTGATCCCAAGGGCACAGCAACCATGCCAAGTTCAGTCCAGATTTGTGTCCAGTCTTTTTCAGCAGTTTTAAAAGACATTTTTCAATTGTCATTTAGGGGAATGCCCTTCATGCTTCTGCTGTTTGGAGGATTTGGTTACACATTGACTGGATCCACATCTATCATGAAAGGAAGGCGTTCCACTAACAAAAGCATCCAGCACATATTCCAAAAAGATCCACATGAGATCCATTATTTAAGGGGTTTTGATTTGCTTGGTTGAGGAAATCGTTCCAGCCTTCATGGAGTCTTTGATCACCAGTCACATGGATTTATTGATAGCTTATCTTTGGGCTGTCCCCTCGATTCATGGATCTGTGGGTGGGCAGGTTGGTTACACTTTGGTGGTCAAGACATGGAGCTTTTTGAGAGGATCTACACTTATGAAGGAGTTATTCCATATGTTCATGCACTTGTTGAGGATACCTCACTTGGAGAAATCCCATATTCCATTTGGATGGGGTTTTGATTTTCAAACCTTAAAAGATGATAGGTGTCCCACTCTTGAATGGTCCATTTACACATATGTTCATGCTTTATTGATGGAGGTCCACCTCGGAGGTTGCATATGCTGCATAAGAAGGTTGTTACATGGTTGATACTCTAATTAGAGGAGGCATCCACCTTGGGAGGACACATGTGACATAGCTACCTTATTATTTTATGCACTGTTGACTTGTCATGTGAGGTAGTTATGGGATATTGCTATTTTAATATTTTTCATTGGAGGAAAAGTGGATCTAAAACCACTTTTGGCTATTTTGGGAAAAGTTGTTGAGGAGTCATATATTTTACTATTTTCCATTGGAAAAAGAGATGGATCTAGAAGCTGTTAATGTATTTAATTGTTTTGCTTGAGAGATTAGTGGATCTGGGAAAACACCTCATATTTTATTGTAAGGAGATGGAGCTAGAACTCTATTTAAAGAGTAGCCCTCTCTTTGTAGTTATGGTTGGAGTTGTGAGGAGTCTCTCCTCTTGGAGCCTTGTTGTATATCTTTTGGAAGACATAATGGAAATTTTAAGGGTTCTCTCTAATCATATGTGAAGAAAATTTTATGTTTCTAATTGTCGTTGATGTATGTTAGGAATCACTTGTAAAAAACATGCTTGAAGGGCCAAGGGGAAGGGTGTATCTACCACATCGAAAGGAATTTATGTGAGGAATTTTCCCTCTTCTTCCCTTTGTTGTTTCTCTTATGAAAGTATTAGCTTGATTCTATCAAATTATTGTTGCTAGTCTAATGCTTCATTGTAGGGCACACCATCAGAGCATAGTTTGAGTGTGGCACCTTTAGGGCCCCTCCAAGTTTATTTCTGCATTATTTTACAGCAAGTTAAGGCTGATTTGTGGCATGTATACCAACTCCTTTTACCTTAACCATTTATAAAACAACTCTCTTAGATTGATGTTTCTTGACTCCATTTTTCTCAGCATTAGAGAGGCACTTGTCCCTTTGTTCGCCCCATTATTTTTACTATGCTACAAAAAAAAACAATGTTTTGCTAAGCTGTTTCTTCACATCACCTTGAACCTCCTTGCCATAGTCTCAGCGATACTATTTTAGGGAAAACACCCTTGTGTTGGAGAAGAACCAACCTGAACTATGGGAGGGAGCTACTATGGTTACAATGGGTAGCCCCTCTAAGTTACCCTTGGATTTTCACTTTGTGCTTGGGACTTTTACACATATAAGTGAGCGTTTGGAAGGTAACACAACCAAACTTGATCACCAACCTGAAAATGTGAAGAAACTCGATGCCAACTGCGTAGCGCTTTATATTTGGCTTGTGTCCATTGAAGTATGTCATGAACAATGATGTGGATCTTGGCCAAGTTCTACACAAAAGAAAAAGCTTTTTCTTGGTCCTTTTGTTGGTGAGATGTGGATGAAGTTGGGAGAGCAATGGGAATCTCATTAGGAGCAAGGGGATAAAAGCTTAAATAAACCTCAAAAGTAAAATGTCTCGTAGAGACATGGGTGGCTTTGTTGTCATTGTGCTACAAACAGTGTAAGTATTGATCCCAGCATTGGTTCTGTTGGCGGTAGATGTGGAGAACATGAACCAAGGTTCTATTCACTACCTTGGTTTGGACATCCCTTTGTGGATGAAATGCAGTAGAGAATTGACGTTGACAACCTAAAAGCTTCCACAAGGATTTCAAAATGTGACTAAGAAGTCTAGATTCATGATAAAAAATGATTTCATTGGTAATCCAAAATGGCTCCAAAGATGTTGGAAGAAAATTGATATGAGCACAATACTAGCAATGCAAGAGCCTCACATACAAGTGTATAAACAAAGGAAAGTGTGCAAGTAGAAGAGGATTGGAAGAACTAACACATGATGTACACTCATTTGTATTACTTTTTATGGAGTACAAAATTGTGGGGAGAGTGATCAAAATTGACCAAGTCTCCGATAAACTATAAGAAAGTGGGTGAGTGATCAATTTAGACCAAGTCACCCAAAAGAGAGAAGGATAAAACAGACAACAACAATGTGAATACTCACATACAAGAATATAAACCCATTAGGGAGTGCAAGCATGCAAGTAGAAAGGAAATTGCTTCAATGTACACATTTTTTTTCCCAAGGAAAACCTTGCGAGGAAACCCTTGGGCACTTCCTTGCATTTTGCAGATGATACCTAGAGTAAACCAATCGACTTTGATTATGGAGCCTGACCAAGTCACCCAAAGGAGAGAAGGATAAAACACACAACAACAATGTGAATACTCACATACAAGAATATAAACCCATTAGGGAGAGGAAGCATGCAAGTAGAAAGGAAATTGCTTCAAGGTACACATTTGTTTTCCAAGGAAACCTTGCGGGGAAACCCCTAGGCACTTCCTCGCATTTTGCAGCTGATACCTAGAGTAAACCCATCAACGTTGATTACAATGCTTGACTTGGTAAGGATATCGAGTGAGGCACACAACRGAGGTAGCCAACTTAGGGGATTGACCCCGAAACCTCTTGCATGAAGCTCAAAGCACTCAACCACTTGAGCTAGCCCATTGTGCTATAGCCTCAATGTACATATATATACACTCAATTTTTTTTTTTGACATTAAATATTKACTATTAATTTAACAAAATATACATTTGCTTTAATACAAAAAGGTGGTCTGCCTATGCAGTTACCATAGTCATARGGAAAACTAGATCAAAAGCTCAAAAAGTGGGTTGGCTTAAGCCAAAACACCCTAAAACATAAACTGCAGCATTCAAAACAACAAAGTCCAAAATTCACAGAGTCATAAGGTACACAAATTGAAAAATAAACCACTAAACCATAATGTACAAAGTAGGATACACTCATTTGTATTACTATATATAGAGTACAACATAATGGGGAGTCGGGACAGTGATCAAAGTTGACCAAGTCTCCAATAAAATATAATAAAGTGGGTGAATGATCAATTTAGACAAAGTCACCCAAAAGAGATAAGGATAAAGTACAAAGTGTACTAAAGTACAAAATTGAAGAGTACAAAAAATATACACATTCACACATGTTTCCTAGGATAAGTCATCATCTAAGGTAGCTCTTGTAGCTTTAAATTCCTCATTTTAGATACCACTTTGAGATTTTCTTGAACTTTGGAGCTGATATGTTATTGCTTGCACTGTGAACTAGCATCCTCCTTAGTGCTTGATGTTGGATTGGTTTTATCTTCATGTTTTGGATGACCTTCCTTTTCTTTTTCAATCACTTTAGTGTCATATTTTCCTTCTATAAGCCATGGTACAACAATTTGATTTCATTCTTCTTGCTTATGATCTTCATCAAAGGCAACATCTTTGCTTACTATTATGTATTTCTTTTCTAAATTAAAGAGCCTAATTACCTTGGATTCTTCCCTATACTTAAAAGATGTGTTTTTTGTTGGTCTTGTTTTCATTTTCTTGGCCCACATGCATATGCATAACAACCAAAGATTCTTAGATGATTTCGTCATGGCTTCCCACCACTCCATTGAATATTCCTTTTCATGTTTGATGTTTCTCACAACCTTAGTGGGGCTTCTATTGAGTATGTACACTATTGTATGGATGGCTTCATCACAGATTAAGAGATTTTTTCCCTTAAGCATGCTCTTGGCCATCTTCACAATGGTCCTATTTTTTCTTTTTGCAAAACCATTTTATTGTCCATTTTTACCTACATTTATTGATTATGATACAACTACCCTCTAGCTTGAGAGTCGCTTTGACACATCTTTGGGTCCATTTTTGTCAACTTGGTATGGAGACAAATCATCAATTTTTGAGGTAGCATCGCACATCTAGACTTTGTATTTGGGAGCGCGAGGTTGGGGAATATTTCATTTTCAAACATCTTTTATTATGAGATCCCTAGGCAGTATCATTTTTTGTTCAAAGATCCATAGGGCTCCTTGAGAACTTTTATATAGTATGAGAACTAAAGGTGTCTTTCCTTGTACCCTCAAAAAATGCCACATCTTTGGCATAAAATCTTGAGTTCTTCCCATAATTCTCCAAACTCATACTTTACACTGCAACCATTGGATGGCTCATGCTGTAAAAGGCCTCTTGAATAGGTTTCCACTATGAGATCAATCAAGTAGTGTACACCTCAGAGTCCCCAATCGGCCATCAACACAGGTCTCATTGTTACTATTCAAACTCTCGATAGGTGAAAAAGTCCTAATCACAAAACACGAGAGCCTAGAGGCACTATTAGGCTGGTCACCCATTGTCACCTCGGTGGCCTTGCCCCACACTTCAGATTATGGAAAAGAGTTATCGTAGTTTAGGGGGAATCCTTAAGTGGATTAATGAATGTGATTAGCCAAACAATCAAATTGCCTTAAGTTAGAGAATGTGATGAAGCATGCAAGAATGTTGTATGATTAACCGCCAATATTACACAAGTTTATCAGAGAATAGATATGAAATTAACCAGAAACTCGTGTTAAAGTGCTGGAAATCAATGATGAACTCACAATGGAAATCAATGATGAACTCACAATGGCAAGGTGAAGAATGAATCACCACAACAAATGTTCAATGATATCGGATTTATAGAATTTGACATATGAACCATTAGCAACCATAAAATGTCATATCAATGTGATTTTGAAATACTTATGTGATTGCCATGAAATTCCAGATTTGCTTATTATCACTACTACTTTATCAAGAGATATTCCAAGAATGCTTAGATGCACTTATGATATAGCAATGACCAGCATTTAAATCAATGAAGCAGCTGCAATATGAACCATGAGAATATGGCATCCACACATGTTATAACCAGATTTGCAAGATTTAGATCATGATATACTAGCATTCACATTTAACTAGCATGAGATGTCACAAATTATGTCTCCTCAATGATGTGATAGCGTCCAAGCATTTAGATATTACTTCAGATCTCAGAATATTAGTTTCCAGCACATTACATTAGCCATAGATAATCAAATGAAAACCATTACTGTTTATACAGGGAGCTGAATCAAATAATATATGGACAAATTATGAACCATTCATGTTACGTTGTGAATTTAAGAATAAGTTCCAGATTTTTTTCCTTTTGAATTTTCACCACCACAGATCTATACATGCCAAAGTTGACCATATCTTCTATGAATAAAAAGGGTATGCTGGAAATGAATTATGCCAATCTGTTCTTATTAGTTATATACCAAGAGTCATATATCATATTGGTAATGCTTAGTGTATCAAAATTCCATCAGTATTCACATACTTACAATTACATAACTTAGATCATGTCATAGCCAACATTCCAATATTTAGGTGCAATGGTCTTGTGTTGACATAGATTAATTAAACTCTGTTATGAAACCCTTACTGCAACAGATTTAGGAAAGTAAAGAACGTTTCAGAATACTCCAGTATTTATGTCAAAACCGCGAGCACAAATATCATACCAGCAATGAAATTCAACAAGTAAAGATGAGTGTGATAGCAAGTCATGTGAATCTTCATCTGTATTAGATTTAACCCTGTTAATAATTCTTGACAAAACCAATGTTTATGCCCAGATTCAGTTCACTTTGCTGTCCTTAAACAGAATTTAAACCAGAGATAAATTCCACAGATTGAGAGGTTTAAAAAAGTATGCATAGCGTTTATCCAAACCTTCAATTTTACGTGATATGCCAGTAAAGAAAAACTAGAGCAAAACGTTGGGAGACATTAAGGGTTAATTTACTTAGGAAAGTTGAGAACAGAAATTCATGAAACCGTCCAATTGAAACCCTCAAAATAAATATGCTCCAGCAGATTGATGGCAAAAAGAGTAGTGTTAGGGTCCTAATACAAATCGTTAAGCATATTTTGACATACCATAGATTTTGTTGAAGCATGAATCAAGTAAAATTTCAAAAAAAGTGTCAAACCCTTAGAACAGTGAGAATTCCAGCAAGCATACCCTGCATTCAAGGTGAGTCGTTGAAGCTTTTAAACAGGTCATTGAGACCCCTTATGCATCCATTTAATGTGTTGAATGAGATGTATCATGAAAATAGTGAAATGCTCAAGAAATGAGGAACCGAACTCATTAAAATCCAAGAACATGTCAACCAACAGCAATAGTAAGTCGTGAGCTTTTAAGCAAATTGTTACGGCTTCCAATACATCAATTTAATGTTTGAAATAAAATAGAGCACAACTATGATGAAACATCAAATACATGCCAATGTGGTATCAAACCCTTAATGAAATTTCCACCATTGTTAAGAGATATTCGAATAGATTTAAAACCCCAAAATTGTCAATCCTTAAGGCATCATTTTAATCTGTTTCATCATCTATTGGATATATCCAATATATCCACATAAGATTAGGAAAATTAAAGCGTTAGATCTAAGAGATAATGCAAAATGTTTGATGATTAACATGAAAGTTGAACGATTTTGCAAGTAAATTTCAAGTCTAAAGTAGATTCACAAGTTAAGCTCAAGATACTTGAATCATGCAACATAGATCTAGGAATATAAACATTAAAACCCTATATTGCTAGAACAATAAAAGGTAAAGGAAACAACTTAAAATTTTGGTTGAAGAATGCAAGGGAAAAGACCAGTGCCTAGCAGCTTGGGCTATGGGGTCAACTAATCAAGCTTGAAGATGTTATTCATTTACCTTATGTGTTGAAGTTATATGCACCATCTAAGGATTGCCCTACAAACATCAAGATGCATCCTATGTATTGAAGTCACATACACCATTAAAAGATTTCCCTATGAGCATCAAACTAGGGTATTTAAAAATCTACAAGCCACTAGGGAAGACTAGTCCTAGAAGAATCTAGTCTAAGTAATACAAATGAATTTCATAAATAGTCCTACAAAAACATAGTTCCTGGACGTCCAAGCTTAATGCTCCAATACTTAATACAAAACAAATCAAAGAGAGTAAGGCAAGATGGACTATACTTATGTTGACTCTTGATTTGTCACCTACTATAAGAGCTCACAAAGCGTTGCAAAGCCTATAATATATTTAAAAAATTATTATATAACTATAATAAGTGGGGTCCCATAGGAGAAAACACTAGAAAAATAAAGTCCTTGCATGGCATTCTTTTTCTCAACATTTTTATATGGTATCGGTTTCAATTTGAGGCATCATTTCAAATATGGCATTTAAAATCATTGGCTTAATGATTCCTAGCATCCGATGATATTTTCTGAATGAATATATATCTTCGAGACAATGAATAGTTCTAAAGAGAGATATATGTTGGGATCATGGTTTAAAAAGCTTATACAAAACACTTTCTTGTATAGCTAGCAAGTGTGTTGTGTGATAGTTTTAAAAGGCATCAGACTTTGATAAAAATGACATTTGATAAGTTACAAAAGTACTCGACTCTCTTCTCATCATTGTGGTGTAGCATTGATTGGCATCATTGAGCATGATATCAAAGAAGTTATCGATTTGCAAAAAGGTTATGATCCTTTGTTTTCCGATATGGTTATATATCTAATGAATTGAAAGTTTAAAATTTTAATACTCATATATTCCATGGTATTCAAGGTATATTGAGCTTTGAAGTTTCATGCGGCATAAACATTTTGAAGAGTTATATGGAGTTTTGATTTTGGGCTCGAACATAACATATAGATGTTATAGAGCAATTACATATACTATGGTTAGATATAAGTTAAGGTTCGTTATCATATTCATATGATTATATGCACTTCTATGACATAGCTTGAATAGTTTGATATGGGTTGGAATATCAATGTATGTATCAATGAGCTAGTCGTGCATTCAATTTAGGAGGATGTGGGCATTAATGCTGTCAGGCCTGTGCTTTACCACCTTTGTTGGGCTAGGGTTCACATTTGGTTTTTGTTTTCGACTGTGTAGAGGGAGCTACGCTTCGACTTGATAAACCAACCTACCTGTTCATTGCTACAACTGTTTCAAGCCCTAAGAGTTGGTATAAATCGACCACTGAGATAAGGTAAGTACTCACATAGCTTTTGAGCATCTTCTGAAAGTAAATTTGTTACTAAATGACTTAGTTTTAGCTCTTGTTAGTTGGTAACGAGTGTAAAATGTTTTCTCTCCCTGTCTTTTGCTCATAAAGCAATCATTTGGAAAGAGAAAAGGTTGAAGCAACTGTTCAAGGTGGTTACTATAGAATGCAATTCGTGTTTTTTTAGTGTACAATAATGGTTGTGGTTTTTTATCTTCTTGTATGCTTGTTGTTGTCCTCTGGTTCATATTATCATTTTCCATATTTATACGTATCCCTGGAAGACTTTTTCTGCAAAAGGAGTTATAAGGGACAAGTGGTCGAATCCACCCATGATAATATTGGCACATACAAAAAATTGGAGTTGGGTTCAAACTTGTTTTGAATGCTCATTGATATCAAATTTTTTTGGTTTGATGAGGGAAATGGCACATTTCGAGTTCAACATTGACCTTCCTCTCTGTCTAAAGGATTCGACCGCATGCCATCTATTTCCCTTCTTGACTATAGAAGTAAGCCCATTGATTTGGTTTGGGTTATATGTTGACTCTCATACCCAAATTTACTTACATACCCAACTTTACTTTGTTGTAATTCCATAGTCTGAAAGCAGGAATAGTCACGTTCGTGTGGAATTCGTATACCAAAGTAATTGGTATTAGTTAAGTAAATATGGTGGTTGTTGGTTTTCCATTTATGCAGTGTTTTGATGTTTAAGTATGATGTGGAGTTTGAGTCGACCCCAATCAAAGAATAATTGGTTTGGCAATGAAACAAGTTTGAAGGACATATCAATGGAGTTAAATTTTAAAATGGTTTTGTTAAACTTTACATTTTCCCCTCATTATTTATATCATTTTTCATACATTTATCCCCTTTTATCACAGCCATATTTAATTACATCTCCATGTTCTTTTTTCCCCGATTATGAAATAAAAAGATATATTAAATTTCTCATACATAGAGAAGTATACTAGAAGCATCTTAAGAGGATTTATTAAGGATTAAGATGACACTGTTGCAAACCCATTGTTTATGCCCTTCGTACTCCACCCAGATTTGTTGATAGTGTATGGTTTACTTGGACAATTTGACATATTTTAAGTTGGCATAATTATTTTGGTTGTTGCAAATTCCGTCCATACACAATTTTTGGCATGTGATGTGAAGAAAATGATTTGTGAGCATAGTGATTAACTTGAGAAATGGCTTGGAAATTTTCTTAAAAGAGTATATGATAATGGATTGATGATATATTGGTTTTGTAATGTCAAAGGTGAACAAAAGGCATGTACATGAATGTTGACTAAGTTTAAATTTGAAACATGAACTTTCATTCATTCCTTTCATTACATGCCATTTTTCACAAAAATTATCCCTTTTATCATTTGTCCCAGTCATATATATTTTCATTTACATGCTTTTAGGGTTCATATGTTTTAAAGAGATGCAAACCGTTCATATACATAAAAGTTTTCAAGAAATATTCAGATTAGATTTTGAAAGTTGAAATGAAAGATGGGTGTTTGTTGAGTTTTTCTTCTCTGTTTTACATTATTCCTATTCCATTTTTCCCTTTTATGCTTTAATTATTGTGTTATTCTTAGAGCCACAACTAAATCACATTTAACAAAGTTGTAATGGGTGTTTATTGTGCTATGTCTTGTATTATACTTTAAGAATTTTGCACTAATTGAAATGATAATGACAATTAGATGAGCTTTTTCAGTAGAGGGAGTAACATGGGAGGAAATAGAGGAATAAGAGACATGATGCCAAATGTATTTTGGCAACAAGGGAGGAACAAGAGGATGAGATTTTCCATTCACTTTGATGTCGATTGAGATGAATTTAATCAACTGTTGTGTTATCCATCGAGATGTTCTAGGCTGTCATTGGAACGATGTTGAGGCACCTTAGGGGATAAAACTTAGGATGAGTTTTAAAGTCACATGTGCAACAAATTATATCATGCAAAATTTATTTAGTTTTTCTTATAAAAACTCTCAACCCCAAGAGGCATATGTCCACGAGTGTTTCAGACAATTTGAATTTAAAGGTGAGTGGAGTGGTGAATTAGAAGATAAACAATATACACATACAAAGCACTGCAAAGAATGGATCTTGTAGCTTATGGAACAAGAATAATGTGCTGAGCAATTAAGAATTCAACAGTTCTAACATATGTATACAAATCAATAAAACATGCTTCAAATAGTTACACATCCTCATACATTCAAATATATGGAGGTACCCTCTGCATATCATTTAAATGCATAAAGAAATGAGAACAAATGGTCATTTGTTAAGAGGAAATCACTTCTATGCCATGACTATACACCACAAAGTAACACTAAATATGTTGCATAACCCGTTGCTTGAACTTTTATTTATAGGATTTGATACAATAAACTAGATGGGAGAGGTGGATTTACAAGAACATAGACACAAAAAGAAGAAGAGTTACAGACTAAACAAAATGCAGGGGATGAATCTCTTGGTGCCTGTTGCTTTTACAATCTGTCTGTGCTTGAGGTTTATGATCTAACAACTTTGGTTGTAAGAGCCTCTTAAATTCCCGAAAGTGTTGACCCTAAGAATGAGTGCATTGTATTCCTTTATAGATGTCTTCATTGGTGAGAAAACTGCTCATTTGATCCAATATTGCTTCTTGAAACTAGATACAAATTTTTAGTTTCTTGATACCACTTCTGATTTTCCAACTATTTTACGAGGAAACAACTATTTTTACTACCAGAGTTAACTTGCTGATGCTATTGTGAGGAGTGTTCTCTTTGTCCAATTGAGCTTATGTCTGGATTCTTTTAGGTGACTTAATTGAACCTTTGAATGCTGCACCATACATGCTCAACCTTTGAATAATTGAGGTCTTTGGTTTGATGGAAGGATGTCTAACCGTTTCCTCTCAACCACCACCACTCCAGGATGCAAAGCACCTTTGATCTACTATTTGAATCCTCTACCTTAAGCTTTTGCAAAGTGTTGGTCGAATTGTGTAGTTGCACCTTAGGGTGAACTACTAGATGTCCCACTGCTCTCAAATTTGAATCTATAGGAGTAGAGAGGGACAATTTCCCCTTTGTAAATTTTAGAACACAGCCTCCAGACGTCTGTAGCCAAGATGGCTAGTAGTTCTCTCATGAGGGGAGAGACTGTGCAGGTGGGTCATCTTCTATGACACCTGGCATCTGAGTAACTCACCTTTAGAAGTTGAACTACTCGCAGATTGGTTTCTACTCCTGAGGCCTTTCTCTTATAAAGGCTCGACACGTGCTTGTTGAGACAACTAAGGGAATGAAATGATTTTCCACACACAACAACGATATTATGAGATATGTAGCTTACTCGAGTGTGCGTGTGGAACCAATGATCCTCGTCCTTTATCAACTGCAAGTAACGGTATAATGATTGGCGAGGACACCTAGATGTGAGGCCAAATGTCATGTTGTATGTCTTTTTATCCATCAATTGATTTGACGCACCATCATTATATCCCACACCTATTTAAAATATCCTTCCTCGTGCCTTTTATGGCCACGTATCAAATTCTCTTTGGCTTGGTTCCTTTGAAAATTTGGAGAGGGAGAGAAATTTTGAGTGACATCATCATGGTCCCACAGACACATGGCAACTTCATATTTGTCCATGTTGGCACTTATGTGGCAAGGGAACAAGCTGTGTGTCGTTGGGCTCAATATATTGTTCGGTGTCCCCAGTGGGCCCCCTTTATACATGTGGCAAATTTGGACTTGCTTTGACAGGTACTTTGCTGGCATGCCATGTTGTCGCTGATTTTTCTGAGTGTCCTTTGTGGAATGTTGAGTCGACTCCACGTAGTGCTAAGTGAGCGGACATGTGTGCTCTTTGTAATGGGCAGATAGGTGGTTTGGTAAAATTGTAATACCACTGTCGCAACCCAACGAGGGTGTTTTTTTATTCTGTGCTCTTGTTGGGCGACTCCATTCATTTTGTGACACACGTCTTCTCAAACCACCATCACACCACTTATGCTTCTTATCTCTCATGCATCTTTATGGTGCAACATTGCTTATCTGTCGTAGATTTACCTCGCTTGCAGTCATCCGATGATCGAGATCCGCACCTCTGTTGGCGCTTGGTTCCCGAGTTCTGGTCTCATGGTGATCCCCTTAGCCGAAAGAGCTTAAGTATTTTTAGGGCGTGAGAGGCCCTGTTTTAGCTTATGATAAGTGCCCAAGCGCTTAAAAATTTACCTTAGGCACCCAGGGAATGATTTTTCAAATATTCTCTTTAAGGTACCTTAGAATATGATAACATTTTTTGTCTAGAGGCTTTGGAAGCTTTCCCTTTGCCTCTATCATGTCCAGTCTTGGCCTTATAACCTTAGAAAAACCCCATATTAGTGACATAGTAAAAAATGGTACTAACATGGTGCAAAACGGTTACTTGAACCTTGGTGGAAAACCTGGTTTGCCTCAGCCCCTAGCTCCTCCTAGTGCACATTTGCAACCACATTCCAACATTGTGGACTTTCTTGAGCCTCCTGTCCAACCAGTTATTGATGGTTGGAAAAACAACCTTGTAAACCATCCTTCTGGTGTTTCTCAATGGCTCGATAATCCTCCTCCTCCTCTTTATACAACACCAATTATTGCATCAGCTGCTTCCATGGCCCATTTTCCTCCTAAAGATTACAAAGTTCCTCCCATGACCTCCATATAGACAAAGGAAAGAAACCTGTTACCTCTCCTAGCACCGAGGCATCCCAATCCTCTTTTGTACATCCTAAACAACAATCAACAAAAGAAGACAGTGGCAAAAGAGAAATTAACTTCAGTGACATACATTCGGAAATAGTTAAGCTAGAAGAGAAGAAGTCTTATTATGAAGATTTTCTCAATCTTAGGCCAAATGTGTCTGAAGGGTGAAAAGAAAGAAACGAGTTTTTCAAAAAGAAATACCCCCATTTTTTAAATTTTGTATCATGGCATTGCTATTTTAGAGACTTGATAGATTATTTGGGATAGACAACAAGCATATGATATTATTTTGGAAACTTTAAATATCATATCATTTTGGTATTTTGGGAGATACAAGTTTTGTTGATTTGGTATATTTTGGATGAGTGTTTTATTTTTATATATTTCATGTTGCTAATATATATATATATATATATATATATATATATATATATATCATTTTTGGAGTTACAAGGAAATATTTTCAAAATAAAGGAGCGAAGATCGAGTGGGACCCCACTTATTATTTAAATATATATTACCCTTATAATAAATAAAGTTGTCTTCTCCTAAATGAATTAATTGACTTTTTAAACAAAAGTTAGTTGAACTACGCAACTACTTTACGAAGATATAGAAGGAGAGCAAGACAAAGAGGGACATGAGAAAATAGAGAAGTAAACCTTCTAATAAGGTATGCTTTAGCCTTAAGTGAGATTATCATCTTTTCACTCCATTCCGAGTTTCTTAGAGCTGAATTATCTCGTTAACAATAGGGTTATTTTGAAGGTGACAAAGAAAAGACTAGGGAACATTGATTGGTGATATGCTCCAAGGTCATTTATTTTCTTAAATGTCTATCTGGTTTTAATTAGAAGTTATGAAGTTATTCAGTTCTAATTAATGCTAGTTGTGCAAAAATCAAACGATGATGCATATGTAACTTGGATTGATCCAACCCGATTTTCTGTCCTGGTCTTTATTTTTGATATTAGATGTCCATGTATCAATCAAATTACATCTTGGACTTCCAAGAATTACATTGGTCCAAGCCCTCATAGGGACTTCAAGAGATATTCTCAATTGTAATTCATGATTGATATTAATAAAAAAATTGTCAATTTCTTCTCATTTATGGGATTTTTTATACACTGATTTTCAAATTTGTCTTTTGTTTATTTTATATTTTGCTTGTCCACCTGTTTTTATAATTCATTTAGTTTACAAGTACATTCTTTTATTTTACTTTAGATTATTTTGAATAAAATACATAAAAACTACATATATAAAATAGAATCAGATCCAAGAACCATATTTCTTGGGGTCTGATTAAGATTTTGGTAGGTTATAAACTTAGGGTTATAATCCAGCCTATCTCATCTAGCTAGAGGAGATTCAAAAATGTATGAGTAAGGATTTTGCCGTCCCTTTTATCAACATTTACTTGGCGACCATACTGGGGAGTTTTTCTTTACTCTCTAGTTCGTTTTTTTTTTTTTGATTTAATGATTTTTTCTACCCCTCAACAACCAAACATAAAGTTTCATCTCCCTGACCAAAGAAGTATCACTCCAGGCCTCTTTGATTTTGTCTTAGAAACAACCATCTACTGTGAAGAGCTTGAACGTTCTTGGGAAGTTATTGCTCGTGATATAGAAATTCAAGAGCAACGAGAAGCCATTCAAAGGAAAGTTGGTAATCAACCTCCTTGTTAGAAGGTTGTCTTATGACCACTCAACCATGTTCATCACAATGAACAAGAGGTGAATCTCCTAAATTTGATCCCTCATTTGAAATTGGAAGAAGAAAGACAATCCTAGAAAACCTTCAGTTAAGGCTCCGTCGATCCTTATTTGATTCTGAGACTGAGGTTACAAGTTGATCAATATCTTTGGAAGGAAAGACAACCGATGATTTCTTCGAATTACTTCCTAAAGTATTTTCGACTTGGGAGGAATTATATTATTGATTTAAATCCACTACGGGACAACCTCAAAGTCCAACGAATTTGTTGAGAGATTACATTAATCTTGTTTATAACAAAGGTGAAACAATCAAGTCTTTTAACTTATGTTTCACTAAATTGTATAATCATATCCCATAAATCATTTGACCTCATGATTAAGCTTCTTTGATGCATTATTACAATGCATTACCATCTTCTTATTGCCATATATTAGAAGAGAAGAATGTAAACAGTTTGGGACCCGCTCTGCAAACTTGTTTAGAGTTATTGTAACTTTGGTATTGTGTGCACTTCATGAAATCAGGACCACATGCAATATTTAAGTTATTGATATGCCAGTAAGCAACTACCCTATTATTTTAAGAAGACACTGACAAGATTTAACGAGTGGATACATATAACTGGATGGAACACACATGTCCCTTCCTAAAAATGGTAAGAATATCATTGTTCTTCGTGAAGGGAGAATCTCACCATATATTGAAAGAGTGTCTCAACCACATGTAAATTATACTAAAGAAGATATCGATGTATACTCTATATTTTTAGAAGAAGATATCAATTCTGTTGCATAGCTTTCTGACTCTGAAGATGGTATGTAATATATGCATTTTGATGGTGCATGTTCTAGTGAAGGAAGTGGAGCTGGTATAGTACTTTACTCACCTATAGGAAAAAATCACAATTTTTCTTACATATTAGAGTTTGCATGTACTAATAACGTGACCAAGTTTGAAGCCTTAATACTTGGAATAGAAAATGCTTTTAATCTAGGATGTTATCATCTTTATGTATTTGGGGATTTTGAGCTTATCATCAATTTGGTTAAGAGAATTTACACCACATCTAATAAACTTTTAAAGAGATATACAAAAGCGGTTTGGCAACTGATTTCTGATCTTCTATATTTCAATATTACTCATATTAGGAGAGATTTGAATTCAATAGAAAATAGGTTAGTTGTTTTTGTAGCCAACCCTACAAGGCAATATTTACTCCCTGAACGACTAGATTATACCTTTATGCCTCTATATCATCCTCATTTTCCAGACAATGTTGAATCTTGACAAGTTTTTTCTAACGATAAAAGCATATGTACCTTTTGCAGAATGAGTCATTGAAAAAAAAGATCATATCTTTAGAAGATAACAAATTCCCCAAGGGATTAACCCCTCTGGAATTCCCTTTCTCATCAAGTGATGTAAGCAATCAAAATAAAAACATAGAGGAGGAATAAGAAATAAAGATAAGAAAGACCA